>WEIT01021875.1:3047-19473 GCA_013389985.1 Dryoscopus gambensis
TTTTAATTCCTGTGTAGACAAATATCGCCAAATAAGAGTTCATGGCATCCATGAATTACAGTCTGCTACTCTCCCCTTCCTCCCCCCCAAAAGATGGCTGGTCTTGAAAGATGAATGTGAGGGGAAATCACCACCAGAGACTGCCAAGACAGAATCTGTTAGATTAGAGGAGATGAAGCAGCATTGCTCACCACAAGAAGTTCAGTGACTCAGTGCTCAAGGTTAATGACTCCTGTTTTGGGACCAAATCAGGTTCTCCCCCTCTTTGCCCTTAAGTTTCTGGAAGGCAGATTGTTTCAAACAGATTAAGGAGGGTGACGCAGCAGGATGTGGAATCTATGTTTGATGACTTACATTTTTAAGGTTGAACATGAAGCTGCATCTCTGCTTTGCATAAACCTTTCCAGACCAACATCAGAGCATTATGCTGATGATACTAAAAGATACCCTAGTGTTTCCCCTTTTGATTTGAACTCTCCGTGTACCAAGGTGTACCAGAAACAGGCAGCATTTCCCTGAGCTCCAGTTTCTTCATCTGGTCTGTCTGCAAGTAAAATGTGATAACAACACCCTTCAGTCATGCACTGCCAAACACAGGGACATAACAGATGAGCAACTGTACTATGTTTCATCAAATAAAAGTCTGTCCCAAAATTCTGTCTCCAGATTTGTCTAAAGCTTGGAAAGTTTGGAGAATGAGAAATAAGGCAACAATATAAACAGGACTTTCAGTGATTGAAACCGAACTGTTTCAATCACTTCTGCTTAAATAATGCATCATTAACTTTTTTTCCATGTTTATCAAACAGATTTTGAATTGTGCAAGTTTCAACATCCACATTATTCTATGACCGTGAATTAGACAGTTAAATGTGTGCAGTGTACCATTTTAAAAATGATGTGAGCTTACTTTAATTTATAAACCTTGTCCCTGACCTCTCAAAAGAAAACCTGTGGGCTGTTCTGCATGATCTGTTAAAGAGGCGACATCTCAAAACCAGAGTGCAAGGCAGAGAGAGACATCCCCAGATTACCCCCTTGGGATCCAGGAGCTGTACCTCGAAAAGAACAAGCACTGCTCTTCCTTTTAAAAGGCTACATAGAGGCTCCTATGCTCAATTATTAGTTCTGAACTTACCAGAGACATCAAACGCTCCTAATTCCTCTCTAAGCTACAGGGGTAGGACTCGAGGCACCTTTATGTACACAGTTATCAAACACAGCTGGCACTGCTCATCACATCAATTTTTGTGTGTTCTGAGCACCATAGCTCTGATTATGCACTGTTCAATGCATGCAGGTACCTAATGCTGGATTTTGCAGATAAAAGCAAAAAATTTAGGGATTTGAAAAAAGTAGATGTAGACAAGTGAATAATTTTGCAGCTATTTTATGACTGCAGTGATGTGATCACTCTGATCAGCAATCCAATGCTACCAAGTCACTCAATCCAAATACAGCATAACACAAGTCAAAAGACTTAATTAAATTATATTGCTTCAGTTATGCTGCCACAGAGTACAACTTTTATCCACATTGTGCATGATGTAGCATCCTTGGACATATATCTATAAGTAGGGTAACAGCAACAGTAAAATAATGTTCCTATAGCATTCCTATTTAAAATATTTTTTGATACTTCTTTACAGTACCCCATCAGAGAGTATTTAATTACTTTGGTGTGGATTTCATTTCCCCTCTTGTTGATTAACCTGGTGATACTGTAACATATTCATGCAGTGATATCATTAATTTGGTTACTGAATTACATGTGATAAAAAATTTACTGCTTTTTCTCTGACATCATCATGATGTCATATTTTACAATGGTGGTTGCTTATTATAGTGAAAAATCTAGAAATTGCAATCAGTACAAAATTGCTGTTTCTTAGCCTTAATGACTTTGACTGAAACTCTTATAAATGTATAACAGAGTCTGGCAAAAATTAAAGACAGAATTCTATACTTGAATTATTAAAAAAAAAACCAACACAAAACCAAACAGACCAACAAAAAGCCTCACAAACAAACAAAAAACCCTGTATAGATACTAGATTCAAAACGCAGAACTGCAAACCTCAATTTCTATTTAAAATATGATTTACCATGGTCAGTGGGAAAAAGGTAATTCTGCATTGGTAGAATTGAATACTGGGTTATATTTTTTGTTCACAGAATACTCTTTATTTTCATACTTTTTTTCCCATTCCCATTTTTATGTGTTTATCTGCATTGCTGGTCAGTTGAAATAACTATCAACTGTTATGTTTCTGGATTCTAGGCACTGCTGCTTTATGCAAGGTATAAACTGCTCTAGAAATGCATATTAATTACTAGAGGGAAATTTAGTCATCTTTTATCCAATGTAATTAAATCTAGCTAGCAGTGTGCATTTAACACAGAAATTATCCTCCCCTCAAAGCTTGCTTGCTCTACAGTGTTTCCAGCAAGGAATGTGTGTCAATGGGAACGGCCTGCAGTGGCTCCCACAGCCTAAAAGGCTCCGTGGGATTTAACAGCAGTCCCCACTTGGAACTTCGTTTTCTTGCCAGAGTGGTTACTGAAGTGCCTTGCTGCGGGCTGGGGCAGAACTGAACTGGCCAGTCCTTGTTGTCCCTGGCATACGAAATTCAAGAGCCAGAGTTTGTGTTCCGGCCAATATTCCAAAAGCTGAACATTTGCAGGCAATGAGGGAGCGCCTGGGTCCTTTCCCAGTCACCCTTAGCGTGAGCCTCTTGCCTTGGGAGCAGAGGCAGCACCAGCAATCATCTCTTTGGCCCAGCCTGCTGTATAAATAAACATCCTGCAAAGA
Organism: Dryoscopus gambensis; assembly: GCA_013389985.1. Lineage (NCBI taxonomy): Eukaryota > Metazoa > Chordata > Aves > Passeriformes > Malaconotidae > Dryoscopus > Dryoscopus gambensis. The sequence goes on from WEIT01021875.1 coordinate 5,860, forward strand.
ATATGTGTGATGAAAATCTGAGTTTCACCTCTCTGTCCTTTTGTCAGTGCAAGACTGAATTTCTGAAAGATTTCAAAAGAAAAAAACAACAGAAGCTTAAGTTAATACAGGATACACTTGCCATCTACTAACCCTTATTTCCCACCAATTGATGAAAACAGTTTCTTACTTGCTAATTAAATTTCATTGATCTGCATATCATTCAGTAAATTGTTTGAGACCAAACCAGAAGTTACAGACATTTACTCAGTTATTGCTAAGTAAGTTAAAAATGGGGAATAATGCTTCAAAATTAAATTCAATATATTCAATACATGGCCACACTCTGGAACTGAGTATCCTAAAATTGCAAGGCTCATGCAACTAGAAACAACTATTTGAAAATACTGATCCTGTTTTCTCCCAGACATTTTAGTAGTGAGAGAAATAATAATGAGTAAATTACCCAGTGAGAGTTAAGAAAGTAAGAACAAACCTTTCTAATTTAGACTTTTTAAAAAGACACCTGCATCCTAATTACCATACTAACACTGGGTTATTTGTTCATTCAAATAAAATTTAAATTATCTTAATTTAAAAAAAAAACAAACCTGTTTGTTTGGGTTTTTTTCTCTAAGTTGCATGTGAAATCATCCATAGAGAAAGATGCTAGAGAAGGAATGTCATATTTTCCAGTCTGCTTACCACATGCTTCTGACAGGCCACGGTATCTAAGTGAGTTTTTACCACTTCACCTGTGGAGTCAGTCAGTTTTTGTAGCTATATTCAGTTGCTTTCTGTTTGGATATGAAGATGTTAATCTACCAGCAGCAAGGTATCGTATTTAGCGTATCCTGCCAGCGACAAAAGAAAGGAAAACCACCTATAATTCATAATTTATCACTGAATCAATATCAAACCCTCTAAATTTAGGGGCACATGATGGGTCACAGCTCTCAGACATCAAAAAAGGAAGTAAACCTGGGATTTACCTAAATTCTGTATGAGTAGCTTAACATTGCATTTATCTTACTTTGAATTGTATTGCCTTTGCAGTCCTACTGCAGCAAGTATTTCAGGTCTGGGGGGCCTGTCTGCATAGAGGAAATCAGAGTCACTGCACACTTGAAAATTTAAGTGCATCCTTAATTGTAATCAAGTGTAGCAAATATGGGTTTCAATATTTATCTGATGGTCCAAAGCAAGAGCATTGTACTGATAAATAACTAGATAAGACAATAAACAAAGGTAAATTCAGAGAAAGGGAAACTGTGAAAGACACTGATAAGTTCTCTGCATTCACCTGGATTAGCTGTCCAAGTATTTCCTGTCCCTTGGGTAGATGCCAGCACGAGTTCCACAAAAAGACTTCCCCATCCAGATCAAACATGAGTTTGAGCCAAACACAGCTCCTTTTCTTTCAGTCTATTCTAAACTTCAGCAGTAAATTGTCCTAGTCCCAAAACTTATCATGAAAGCATGTTACACTCATCCTAGAAACCCATTACAAACAGCTCTGCAGGTGATGAACTGTGCAGGATTTACACCCGGAGGGTGATCAGGATCCTCTCCTTGCATCCTGTCCCATGGTCACACGGATGTTCCCTACGCAGTGCAGCTGGAGAGGGCAGTGGCTGGGGAAACCCTGCATTCTTAAGGGTTTGACAACCCATCATTCAGCTCAGTATTACAGTCTTGTGCTTATTTTTACCCCACGAATAAGCCTACCAAAATCCAGGAGCCTAACATGACTTTTTGGCGCTGCAGAAACTGTTTGAGCAGAAATAAAGCAACTAAATCTGAGGGTGTTTGCTGACAAAAGTAGAGCACAATATGGGAGTCTTTTATCTCAAGGAATTACAGATTCAGTTGTCTACCTTGTTTTCTCTTTCCTCATATTTTTTCAAGTAGCCAAACAGTTGAACAGTACAGGATTTTTCACTCTTTTCCCCCAGCACACAGTACATTACAGAGCATACAATAACCGGGGTTTTTTCACTAACTAGTAGATTTCTCTGTAGAGTTTCTCAGAATAAATTACGCCAGACCTCAGAGGCTGCTTCTATGATGAAAATTTTCAGCAATCCTCCCAGAGCAAAGCCATTGCCTTCATTCATAACAGTAACACAGCATGGCAGTAAACAGGAAAGACGAGGTACTGGAGTAAGAGGTAAAAGTGTAAAATACCTGAGGATGCCACAGAGCTTGGGCTGCGGCTCTTGGTGGGGGCTGCAGGCCAGCAGCAACCCCCTGAGATGCTCCCCTCAGCTGTCTTGCTAATGAGTACATTCAGCATTGCTCCACCACAGAGCAACTGGCTCCCCAAAAGCTGACAGAGGAAGAAACTGCAATTAAGTTCTGTGATTTAGTGGTCTTCCTATGGCTTTTCTTTGACAAATCTGAAACTATACCCAACTATGGAACAAATAAACAAAACACACAAAGAAATCAGAAGTTATTCTCCTCTGAAGTTATTTCTCCCTGAGCACATCACCAGTGCTCATATGCCTTCTGTTGCAGAGCAATGGTGAAAGCTTCTAATTCGTATCTCATCCTTCATACTAATTTATTTGAAATAAGGATATCTCTATCATCCTAGTTACTTTGCAATATTGGCTAATTTTTAAATCCAGTTATCACTGCCTTGACTAGGGTCACATCCTGTGTATCACAGCTCTCAAAGCGAGTGAAACGTCTCGGTTTGCCATTCTTTGATGAAACAAAAGAATTGTTTACAGTTTCACCGAGAAAATAAACTCTTTTGCTGATTCCGAAAAGCAGATTTGGTTAAACTGAAGGAAAGATTCCGAAAAAGGTTTTGAAACATCCAGAGGAGATTTCCTGGCACAGGTCCCATGATCATTTGAGGAACTGGTGTTCATCAGTGCTTCTAAACAAGGGGTAAACAGGTGGTGAGCCCCAAAATAATGACTAATGTGGAATGTAGGTGAAAAAATAGAGGGGAAAAAAGTTTGCTTCTTGTTTTGTTGCATCCAACACAGAGGGAGCAGGAACGGGAAGGAGGTGCTGGCTGTGCAGGTGTTAATTGCCATCCTGACTTAGGGTATTCCCTGGAATGCTACCAGTGCTCAGGCTGTGCTCCTCAGCCCAGCTCCCTGAGCAACCCTGACCTCAGAAAGCACAATTGCATGCACAGGTGCACCAACAGCAGTGTCCAAGGCACTCCTTACATTTAACATTAATATTCTAAGACTCCTGCCTGCCTGCTGGAAGGATGGACCCAGGGCAGAAATTTGCAAAGACAGGTAGTGCCTGGGGTTGAAGTCATTTCACTTGCTGATTATTCCACTGGTAGTACTTTTCCTCTTGAGCAAAATTTCATACAATTCAGCCCTGACACATTTTAAAAAATGCAGCAGTGGAGAGAACCATTGCTGTCTGTGAGCATCCCATGCCCGCCTGTCACGGTCATCAAGCGAGCATGAACTTCTAGAAATAACACAAATAGCAACTATGTTTAATTGCTGGGAAAGAATGTTTCTGACCTATGAAAAGATAGCATGTTTCAGTTCCCTAATGATGGCAGTTTCCTTTTTGCAAAAGGAGAGAGGCTGGTGTTTTGTTTGTTTCTGAAAGAGAAAAACCTGGATGTCTTTTAAGTTTGTATATATAGATAGATATATTTATATAAAAACATGTACATGTGTACACACCATACTTTCTCCCTGATCATATACCTATGTCTCAATCATCACTGATAGTAATTTCTCTAAAGTTTGATTTCTCCCCCTTCTGTAGCCCTGTATATCACAGTTGATTTTAGTAGTTTTCAATAAAGTCCTGCGACTTGACTGCATGAAAGAGGCTCCTGATTAATTTCTTCCCTAATGCAGTTTTGTTTGATGTGCAGGAGAAAGCATCATCACTTCAGGCTGGTACTTGGGGATGGACCGACAACTGGAGAAGTCCAGTCTCACAACGTACTCATCACGTCCCTACATGAAATAACCCATTTTCACAGGACAGGGCGCTGACAAACACAGGAATATTCACGGTTATCACACATCTGCTCCATCAAAATTTGAATGAAAAATAATTGATATTTAAAGGTTCACAGGCCTTAAAGAGGAAAAAAATATGGAATGTTTTAAGCACTAGATAGGGAAGCAGCACCATTTTCCTTTAAAAAGTTTTAAAAGGAAACCAGTAATGTTTCCATGCCTAGTGCTATAAACCTACAAATCTAGAACTATAACTCCACAAAGCAGTAAACTTCCCCTACCTCCTTGCCTTCAGAAGGAAAACAGATGGATTTTCTTGCTATCTAGTTTTGTTTTGTCTCATTTTACCATAAATTAATCATGTTTTCCCACTAACAGCTACTTGATTATCCACAAGACACAAGGCAGCTCCGTACTATCTGCCAAGGGAAAGATGACAGAAACCACTTCAGTAAACACCGGGTTACAAATAAGTGCCACATTTTTACTGAGTGTTGCTTGAAACCAAAGTCTCACAAATGTAAATAATTTCATTATCTTTTATTAAAAAATTAAACAATACATTATGCACTAATAGTTAGGTGAATAGCACCATATTCTAGGGGTCAATGAAATTGCTAGTTCTTTAAATCAGTATTCTGCCACAAATAATTAAGAAAATTTATTCAGATTTGCAAGGGTTGGAAAAAAAGGTATTTGACTATCCTTAAAGAGAGACCTTAAAGAAAATGTTTAGCTAATCAGAACTGATTTTCAGGATATTAACATAAGAGATCATTAGGGGAAAAAATGGACCAAAGGAAGTAAAAGTTAAAAATGTCAATTCTTGTAATTTGGCTGAACTTAAGTGACTGATAATACAGAACAAAAATATTGCCTGCCTTTTATTCGGTTTTGAAATACCTTCAAAGGGCAACCTGAAACTGAAAAATGGAGTAAGTGCAATGAGGCCTTTAGAATAATTATGTGTTTTTAATTGAAGAATGTTAATCATGTCATATTAGGAGAGAGAGAGGGTTAAATTGGTAAAATTTCAATTCACTTAGGCCTTATCTCTTGTTGGAATGAACCAGATGATTAATCCTTAATACTCTTCAGGGATACAGAGAACATCAGCAATTAAATTAACAACTACAAAGTTTATGCTCAGAGATTCAAAAATGAAAGACAGAAACACTTTAATTTTTCACAAGTTGTTACCTTAATTATCTTCTTATTGCTTCTGTCTCTTTCCCCTCATTACAAAAACACACCCCTCAGTATTCACGGATCCCTTTAATTTGCTGTAGCTCGGCAACTCTGTAAGGAACGTCATCGGAGCTGCAAAAGTCATAAATCTTACTTTGTGCATGCTCATTGGAAATAAATCCTTCTGCTGTACCTTGTCCCTGTGTTCCAACCGCAAGTGTTGACAAATTTTTGTTTCCTTACAAACAGCAGAGTCCATCAAAAGTTGCTGGCAGGAAAGCAAGGCTTGCTTAGCAGAGAAAGTGCAGTTTCTTTTAGGAAAATATAAAAGAAGTACAGATATCTAAGTCAACCTAATAGTTATTATGCAAAGTGCTACCAGCAATAGGAAGGTAAAGGGATAAGTATGAAACCTTCTAATTCCACAGCCATGAAAGTAAGAGTGTATTTTCAGATCATTCATGAAAGTTACATGCCACTACGAAATTACAGACTGATGTTTAAGTGTTCTCTGCTTAGAGAAGAAAGCAACAGACAAAACGGAGGACTTGAGAATGTGTTTGGGATTCTTTCTTAAGAGCTGCATTAGAACATGTGGAATCTTGTTATCAATACTGCACTGCTTCATATATTGAATGATTTCAAAAGTAATTGCTGTGAAAGTAAATGCTCCCACAAGCTGAATGCAAAAATCCATGCCCACGAAACACAGGGACTTGACATTGTTATCACCAGGCATGCTTTCAGAATTATCAAAGTTTTAAAGTAAAATGTCATATCCCTGAAGGGTGCCCCTTACAACAAATTATTAACGAAGCTCTATTGATCCTCACCCAAACAGCAAAATCTCAATAAATCTCCTCTGGACCTCTGCTGAAGCTGGAAAATGCATTACACCCCCCTACTGACCACAATTTTTATTATCGCTATTGTGTTTGCAGGGCAGTCAATTTTATACAGCATTACAAACTGCCAAGTGCTAAAGTGATTTCCTCTATTACTGAGGTCCATGTATTAAATTTAGTGAGGCACAATATCAGGCTTCAAATATTGCAGGGTTTAGAATTGAATGCAGCTGAGCTTAATGTTATCAACCTGACAAAAACCACTGACATATTAAGTAGCAAATCATTTATTCATATTTGGGACTGGTTTTGTTTTTCTGTTCAGCTGGATAGTTTTAGATTAGCCACAGTATTTCAAAATGTGACTGTTGCTGTGAAGTCCAAAGACACTGTGGAACAGATATTTCATACACTTATTATGCCCTGTAGATCAGAGAAATACGCCTCAATGACCTGTTATTACATATAAATACATGTAAATTAATAAATTACTTTGCATAATGCAGGTTTAGGCTGCAAGTACTTTAACCCTTTAGAATGATCAGTGATAAGCATTTCAGGTACTTTATATTATAGTCAAATACAAAGCCTTAATGCTCAGGTAAAGTTTCATTTTGTGCTCCTTTTTTTCCCTGATAATTCTTTTCCCTTCAGCCTGAAATATTCAAAGCTAGTGGATTTCTGAGCTTGTAAATACCATTTGAAACCTAGTTGTTTCTGAAATATGCCTGTTGTAATGCACACTTGGAAGAATTGATGGATCCAGAATACTCCAATACTTGTCCCTAATATTAACGATTGCTTACATCAATGGAAATAAAGCTTTCTATATTTTTTTGTCAATGGAAAACAAATTATTCTGTAACAAACTGAGAAGAAATATCCAATATTTTGCTCTCTTGAAATAATCCAAATGATACTCTGTGGTAAAAGCTGAAGCCACAAGGCTCTGAGTAAAAAAAAAAATCCGCATTGGTACCTGTTATTATACAGAATGTCAGCTTCCTACCTTTTATAAATGACTTTGCATACTGACACATCTGTGGTCTAAATGTGCAACTATTAAACTGCAAAAATTGCCATCAAAAATTGCTCACAGTGGACCTCTCGACAGAACAATCCATCCTCACGGAAAAATTCCAGGGAAGATTCCTGTAACTTTCTCTCTGAAAATCTCTGTCTTCAATGTGCGATTTATGCCAGTAGGAACACAGAAAGCAAATGCCATTGACAGATTTGCACAACGTTCCAAATGTGACAGAAAATCTCCAAATGAAAGGATAGAATTCCCCTCCTGTTTAAACCTTTCCAGGCTAAATAAATCACACATCTCTGCTCACTGGGAAGAGCCTCACAGTCTGCAGCCTTTTACTTTGGGTATTTCACCGCTGTAGCTAATTTTGCCCTAACAACCATGTTGGATACTAAACTGTCCAAATCAATCATTAAACAGTTTAGCACTGTGCTTTATATTGTCACAAGGCTTCTACACCCGTCTCATAGGAGACAGCAGGACAAAAATATTGCTACCTTGAACTTTATTGTGGAGTTGGAAAGCCAACGTTCCACTGGAAAGCCTACTTCAAGCCCTGAATTTTATGTCTGCTTTTCCCCTCCATGTATCTTCCCCTCAATCCTTCCTAGACAACTCCTGCAACACTAGTTGGCTGCAAGCAAACAAATAAGCAAACAGATGAATGCTGAAAAACAAGCATTAAATATTTAAACTTGGGCGTATTGCCCTTTTGGAGTTAGACCCCAGGTGCTTTAACTGCAAGTCCTTTCCTCAAAGGATAAAGCATTTAACATAAGCTGACACTCAAACATCTCAGTCTCATACACTGCCAGAGTTCCTCCTTGTCACCAAAACAGATCAGATATTATTTTGCTAATTGGACTGAAAAATGCTCTTGGCATTCAGAGACTCCCCACATGCTCACTACTGAGTTCTTGGACCACGTGGGTCCCTGAACTGGCTTTGTGGAAGTTTCTCTGCGTTCTGCAATCTCATCATAAATCGGACTCCTCTCATTCAACACCAACATTTAACTGTTAATAACTCCGTCTATTCAGTTCCACTGCAGAAATTCCACAGCAGTAGTGAGGAACCCTTCATAGTTCTATGAGTAGAGCTAATGACACTACTTCCTTCACTCCTGAAATGTTAATTAGCCCATAAGTCTGACATCTGGTAATGAAATATTTATTTCCTGGAGTACTACATGTAACTTAAGAATTACAAGTGAATCTAGATGTATTAGTGAATATAAAAATCATTATTCTAAACCATGTTGCAATCTACAAGGGAAAAACAATATATTATTACAAAGAACTTCATTATCCACATGGGTGAGTACAATCCATTTCAAGCACTTTGCATTTTGAATTTTGGAAGAGCAGTCTCTGTTGCTTGCAAGAGTTCTTGAGAACATAAAAAAACATTCCACAAAGTTTACATGCTTTAATTCAAATTACATTACATTTCATTTGGAGTCATCAAGGACATAACTAATTTGAGAATATTAGTATTTTCAGACCTGAGCTTCTCAGAGAGTAGTTTGGCATCCTGAGAAAAAACTAGATATGAATACCAAAATAATGGAATCACCATGTTGAGCTCAAAGCACTGGGGATGACTCCAAGAAACCGCAAAGGATGGGAGTAACCACCCAGCAGAATCTCAAAATCTGAGATGCAAATGACTACAGGAAAGGTGGAAGAATTGATTTGCTGGCTAAGCAGCAGTGAAAGTGCGCAGCAAGGACCAGGATTTCCCTTGGTGGAAAAGGGTCAGGTTAGGAAAGTGAACGCAAGTTAAATCCACTTTTATTGATGAGCATAAACACACCTTTGATCAGCTCGGGTTGGATGTGCCCAGCTTGTGTCCCCGCCCAGGCTCTCGCCATCTCCAGCAGCCACACACTGTAGGAATCAGGGTGGGAAAGAGAGGAACCCTCCATGCTGTGCCTGCACTGCTCAGCAGCAGCCAAAATACGGGTTGGTATTAACTCTGTTCCTGCCTCAAACCTAAACGCAGCACCACATGGCTTCTGAGGGGACAATAAACTCCATCACAGCCAGGCCCAGTACACAGATTTAAGCTTTTTTTCTGGAATTCTTCCTGAATAGAGATGAGGGAGATTTAAAGAAATAAATGATAAACTTCTCTAGTGTGATTTCCAAATGGAGTGTCCAGGAATCAGCTCTCATGTGGTGCAAGTATCTTTTGCCCAACACATCCAGGTTCTTTAGGGCCACACATGTGGTTTCAAAATCAGCAATTCCCAGTAAATGATGAGGGGTGAGAACAGTAAGTAAGGGATACTGTGCTGTCATCACGTGACACTGAGAAATCATTCTCAGGCCTATCCTGCAACTCCTTGGCTACTCAGCCCAGGATTTTTTCCCATACACAGTCATAATTCAGTGACTATTAAGCAAAATAAACTGTAATTTCTACAGTTGCCCTACTGAAATTCCAATAAATTTTACTGTTTGAGACTATTCTGTTGAAGTGCAACTCACCTGAAAAGTAATAGCATGATGGCATTTACACGAAATAGTTCCAAATTAACAGAGCTGTTTACATGTATAAAATCTATAAGAAAACAAGATTCCTGTACAGCAATTCATAAACAAAACAACTCATCCCACAGACCTGCCATGATGTGGAAAGTGGTGGGGTTGAACTGAACAAAGTCAGTGTAACATGACTGAAGGGACTGGTTAAAATAACACGAGCACATGTGAAGCTGTGTATGCTGAGTTTTCTGTGAGGGAAGCTGAACTGAAATATTTAGCCAGTTAAATAATGTGTATCCAACAAGAATAGAAACAAGATTGCTTGGTCATATTTAGCTTATTTGACTGTGATAACATTATTAAATTTGTTCCCTGATAAGATATAACTCTAAAGTAAATTGGAGTCACTTCATTTAAAAGATGACTGAGCCATATTACTTACAGTAGTATCATAGGAAAAAAAAATCTTCAGTGTGTAAAACACTGCTGCAAAACATGAGTACATATTAATTTCTCCATGTTCAACAGAATAAGACATGAACAGGCTTGCTTTTCAGCAGGAAAGATTCCAACTGAACATGTGGCTCAGTTGTGTGTGGTTTTTATAGCTAAGAGATAAATTTGACTTGTCTGTTTATAATTGCTTTTTATAAACCAATTTAAATTAAGAATTTGTTCGCTGGCTGTGAGCATCCATATTTTAACTTAAAACAGGATTGTTATCTTTGGTTTCACTGTGTAGTTTTACATTAATAGCATATGATAACCTTCTGAAATGAGAGAGTAAATGTTTAACACACACATTAATAATGAATAGTAAGAAACAGAAGTGCACGAGGAACTTTTACAAGTGCCAGTAACACGTCACTGCATCACACCACAGGATTCCTCACATGTGATTTGTACAATGAGATGTTTTATGCCACCTCAGCTAGGCCTGAATGTATTATTAAATTACCTTCCTAGTCTTTACAAGACTTAATTCCACATTCCTTATTTTTTCTCCAGCATATTTTTCCTACAGCATTTGTAATTTTGTCTTCGTATTAGATCAGCTTTCTTCCCTTGCTTGAGAGTAACCTCTTCTACTTGTCCTACTTCTCATGAGGAATGATCCAATATACAAATCAAAATTTGCATCCTATTATTACTGTTATGCTGTTGCTGTCCATAGAGTCATCAAACATGTTGCCAGACATGCAGGAAAAAAAGAAAAACAATCCAAAATACTCTGAAATACTCTGACTCTTAAACCATCCAATGCAAAAATTGCAGCCAAGTCCCACTAGAAGGGTAAAATAGACCCTTTTCTAAAGCAAGTTTTTATTGCCTTTCAGTCAAAATAACCCCTCCAAAATTAAAGTTTTTTTACAAATGGTCTCTTTTGGAATTAATTTTCCTCATCTAAGAGGATGGTACCATCTACATCTACAACCAAAGCATAGCAAAGTAAAGACTATCAGTAACAGCATCACCAAGTGGTTCCAGATTCTGTGACAGCAAATAGGGTTTGAAACACATGAAGACAAAAAATAAGTTCACCCTGTGGGTTGCCTTAGAAGCAGAACCTCAGTGATGTCAAAAGGACACGACTTCTTCACTGAAAAGTGACTGTTGTGATCTTGACTATCTTCCTTTCATTTCAGCCCCTTGACCTCTCTCTCCTTCATTTTCATTCCCTTTCAGTGGCATCTCTTGTTTTCTCCTCCTTCCTCCACTGCTCCTGTTGTTACTCGGGCGTTGCACTCACCAGACAAGATTGGAGTGTGAAGGTACAAATGTCCGATCACGGCCATTGCAGGTGTTCCCTCACAAAACAAAGTTCCCTCCGTTTTCTCACCACTTCTACTGGAGAGAGAACTCTCTCCAGTTAGCAAAAAACTACAAATTAATAGCGCTGACTTGGGATATTTTCTGAAAAGCTCACAAGATAAAAAGGTACAATTGCTGAAAACAGTAAAGCAAAATCAGTAATGGTCTTTTATTCAGGTTAGGTGTTTCAATTATCTCACATACCTGTTGAGTAAAAAATAACTGCTTTTTTTAAAAAAATGGAATTGTTTTTCTTATCTCACAGTTTTAAAGCAGTTTTGTAAGCTCTATTCAGTATCTGTGGTAAAAACTAGGGTTGCTAATTTTTAAATCAGCAGTACAATTAAAGTTGCCACCTTAATATTAGCACTGTAATTACTCTTCAAATTGGTTGTATGAGAACCAACACATTAAACATTTCCATATTCCTATGTGTATGCTTATCTATGCTCACCCTTGGAGGAAAAAAATCATCTGCACAACATTTCACCCTGAAGAATGTTGACAATTTTAAATTTTGTTTTTTGCATTAAAGTAGCTCATAAATTTGTTTCAAAAATCCTGATTAAAACAAACCAAAACTCAAATAAACTAGCCCTCTGAATAAAAGTTTAAATCGCAAATAAAAGTAATTATAAATATTTGGTCTGATGTAATCTAAAGCCAGCTTTTAGCTTTGAAAAAGTCACTTTTTAATCAAATCACATCTCACCAAACACAGTCTTGGTCTTCGCTTCCTATTCCATAACAATGGATGCTCTGCAAAAGCTCCAAGTGGATTATCTAGAAATGCAACATTTCTCTCGGCTGTTGCTTTAATGTTAGTTAGGAAAGCACAGATCAACTTCACTTTAACTGCAGCCACCAAGCAGCTGCTTCACTGCAATCTCAGCAGAAACAAAATTCTGAAAGCCCAAAGGACAGAGTTTCATTCATTACTACAAATATTCTTAATAAAAGGAAGATTACAAGGTCCTGATGATTACACCACTCAAAACATGAAATGTACAGTATTAAACTCAAAGAACGACTAAAGTTGAAGCATTTCTTGCTGATTCTCCAATTAATTAATACTGCCATGAATCAAAGTCTCAGTGAGGCAGACAGACTTTCCAAAGAACACACACCAGTTCCAAAAGCAGAGATCTCAATTTTATCAACTTGCTCATTGCATGCCAGCTCATCTCAGACCTACTGAAAGCCTGTGTTTGTAACACACAGGCAGGAATCAACTGAAATACAAACATTCCACTTTGAACAAACCTTTTGAACTTAGACTGTGTTTTCTAACCTAAAACCATTGCTGGTTGGGCAATTTTCATTTCTGTAAAACGACAAGTGGCACTTCATTTTAGGTAAAGGTTACTACGAAGTTCCCAACTTTATAAAATGCATCCCTCTCTAACACAAACCAGTGCATGCTGGTGTCTAACGCTAGAGAGAAATGTTCACACACTCGAAAATAAATGGTTTTTGCATTTCAAGGTGACAAGTACAATGTCAGACACAATCAATCGATCACTGCATAATTATTATTGCAAATGATCCATATCCATGCTGCAAACCTTAAGGGGAATTTAATGAAGCAGGAAGCACATCAATAATAAGATCTACTTTGGTCTCTGTTAAATTTTGCAATTCACAAATATGTTGTCACATTTTATCCTTCCTTGAATTCCTGTAATTATATTTGAGGAGAAGCTCACTGAAAGTAAAATCCAAACATACATCAGCTTTTCCTCTATAAAAGGAGTCCCTGTATATTATATATACATCACAAACGATTAAATGTACAAAATTCTACAAACACAAAAATCTCCGAAAAAACCTGGAAACGCCAATAATCAGACTTAGTCTGATGTGTTTGGCTGATTTAAATCTGTGTTGTGCCCAAGGAGGAGCACACAGGGAGAACAGCAAAAGCGAGAAGGAGCTGAAGAGAGAAATTTCTGCGTCCTGACTGCAACCCCTCCACGTCACTCACTGCCTCGCTGAAGAAGGGGAGTTTAACTTGTGGTGATAACAAAAAGGGTTCTTGGTTTTGTTTTCCACTACTGAATCAGAAATTAAATTGCCAAACTTAGCTGGCAGAAAATATAACTGGCAATAAATAATGCCATTTCTTCCAAGGCAAATCTGTTGTGTCTGTGACAGAGATGAGGAAGTGATTTCCATGCTTTCCTGCTGTTTCTCACTCCAGTTCTTCCCATCCCTCCTCCCTCCCTGTCCCATTGAGGCAGAGAGTGAGAGGGAATTTGGCTGCTAGCTGGGTCCAACCCATGACACAAGTGCCATCCTGATGGGGA
>WEIT01021946.1:0-13054 GCA_013389985.1 Dryoscopus gambensis
GGATCAGGCACAGTGGCTGACTTTTATCCGTAAGAACAGCCTGTGCAGAGAGGACACTCTCCAATTAATCAGCTGCTTGCATTTTTAAACATGTTCTGAGTCTCAGAAGACTGTTTTGTGAACCTCTTGTTTCAAACCATTACAAATTTGCCAAAACCAGCAAATACTTGCCTGAGGCCTTAGGATTTATGCCTGTGGAATTAAGCACAGGCTTTGTAGTCAAGCAGTTCCTAGGAAGTGCCACAAAATGTTACAAAGGATCTGTTGGCAAGGTTCTTTCAGCTAGTAAAATACTGTCTTCCTTTCATTGTGAGAGTACACGGAGTACGGAATCACATCCCGACAGCGATCTTTCCTGATTGCCCTGCCGACTCCTGATTCCCTGTAGTATAGCTGTTCCTCTTGGGAGCCATTCCATGGTGAGTCATCAGCAGCAATGAAAGCAGCTGGATTTTGTGTTTCAGATGCAAGAGACTTTGCAGTGGTTCTCATCAGGAACATATAAAGAGAGGCACCTAGAGTATCATTATTTATTGGGACTTATATTATTTAGTATGGTTTTATGGAAAAGGTTATGTTAGATTTAAAAAAAATTACAGTTTCCTTTATACTGGCTGGTCAGTCAGATGGAGTGGTGGTTTTCTAATGAGTCAATCAGTGAACAGAAAATCTCTGAAACCCTTTAATGTAGTCCTTGCTCAGAGGCCAAAGCACATTCTCCTTCTTTGTGGAATCACTCTGTCAAAAACATGTCTCTTGTACATATATATAGAATATTTTACTACTATATCTGGCATGGATAGACAAAGTGAGCTTCAACTGTCTTGTTTACCTACCTCTAAAATGAATAGTGTAGTTATATAAACCTCATCTGTAGCATATGTTCAAAACCTGTCAGAGAATAACATTTCCTGAAAGGAAAAAGTTGCCTCACTGTAACACTTCATGTGAAAAAATTCTGACAAATATTCCTTACAAAGCAGCCAAAGACAGGGAAATACATTTTTTTTAAAAGTTTGCATATTACTCGTACAATTTTGAAAAGGCTATGTAAGCATGAGTCATTTAAAATTATACTTAAATACAGGAATTTGTAAGAATGACAAATCGAATCATAATCTTTCTAGAGAACAATAGTACGTGTAATAACTAAAAAAAATCTCCCCAGAAAAATGTGGAGGGAGAGGTCAGAAGTAGAAAAGATGAATTGTGGAAATGGGGTGAAACTAAAACAATTCAGCCATCTCCGTGCATTTGGCCACCACAGTGGCTGAGCAATCCTATCTATTTATGCTTTTTCGCCATGGCGGTAGCTGAAGTTTTATCTCCTGATAATGCCTAAGGTGAATTCTCTGTACCTAGGGATACTCATGCAACCTGTCCATGCCTGCATGACATCTGTGTCCCATACTGAGGGAGGCCTCAATTTAATGCTGTGTACAAATAGAGCTGCAGGACGCTGTGGTTTTGCCTGACAAATTTTGTACATTTCTAAACAAATTTTTTTATCCAAGCAGGAGAAGTTACCAACATTTTACAGGCATCAGCCAAAGTGAAGACAATTTTCCTTCTCTGCGATTGCGGTAGAAGATGAAGTGTTCTCAAGCCAGCTGCTGTGTACTAGGCCAGAGTCTTTGGATTAAAAAAATGTGTGCTGTGACCCGGCAGAGTCATCATGCAGCTGATACAGAGTAACAAGTCATTCTTAGGAACAGCTGCTGCACCAAGCGAGGGTTCTAACCCTGACCCTTGTTAGGTCCTATTGATTTAAAGAGACGTTATTATCACAAAAATTGCAATACTTCGGA
The DNA here is from genome assembly GCA_013389985.1 of Dryoscopus gambensis. Lineage (NCBI taxonomy): Eukaryota > Metazoa > Chordata > Aves > Passeriformes > Malaconotidae > Dryoscopus > Dryoscopus gambensis. The sequence goes on from WEIT01021946.1 coordinate 1,809, forward strand.
ATGGCAGTTTACTGTGCAGACCACTTTGCAGTTCCCAGAGGTTTGGTCACCAGCAAAGCTCNGCAAAGCTCTCGTCTCCAAACTGTCCTCTCAGACCTATTCCCAGCAGAGATATCAGTTTAGTCTCACTATTTGTGTGTGTGTGGGGGTGTGTGTGTGTAAATGGCCAGTTTAAAGCGTGTTTCACATTTCTGTGCTAGTGGTAGCATAATGTTTGCCAAGATGAACAGTCAGCTCTCCAGGAGTTTCTAATACATGTCCCCAGTACACGCCAAGTTAAATGAGGTGCTGGTAATGACAGAAAATGATGGGCAGCAGGGACAGTCAGGCAAGCATGGCTGGTACGAGGCAGAGCTCTTCTCAGACACAGAAGCTGTAGTTTCATAGGATCCTTTGTTGACTGCAGATACAGCCAGTTCCTTTTATCTGCCCAGTCACATGCCTGTTATTAAATTATTGCCATCTGTTAGTTGGAAACTCCGTTTAGAAGCACAAAAGAGCCAGCTACAGGGATATCCGGCTTAAAAGAACTTTAATTTACCTTGCAGAGTGATTTTTCTCTTATAACATATCAGTCATGTATCACAAAATAAATGGTACAGTAATAGCAGTGGGAATTATTCAGCAAGATGTTGATTTTCAAACTTCTGAATCAAATGGCTGACTTAATTCCAGTTTTCTCCAAAACAGTTCCATGACTGCTGTGAAGCGTTCAGGGATGTTTTTTGTTGTTTTTTTTTTTTCTTTGGTTTGGTTTGGGTTTTTTGTGGTGGGGGGATGTGTGTGTGTGAAAACACAGGAAAAAAGGAAAATTAAGTTCATGTCTTATGCAATTTGATCTACAGGAGGCCGGTAAGCAGCAGCTCCTGTAAATGAGGTCTTTTATTCATGTCAAGCTTCGGCAACTGAAACCATCAGGTAGTTTGGAATAGCTTCGCCAACTGGATTGACTTGTGTTTGCTGTCAAGCCTGACAAGAAAAATCTTAGATTAGATCCTATGGGCTTTTTATTTATTATTTTTAAATGCAAATAATACAGATTTTGGATCAACTGTTCAGCTGTATGGAATTACCGACAGTGCTCCCTCGGTAGTTTGCTGCTCTATCAAAATAGTCAAACATTGCATCCATACCCATCTGTGACACTCCCTGTATACTGGAATGTAGCTGCAGGGATTTACCTTGTACAAACCTCTGCTGAGGACAGTGCACCCTGTCTCTGCACATGAATGACCACATTTTTGGGCCAAACCAAACTGATATACTGTAGGAATGAGTGATTTCTTTATCTCTCACTAAGAAAATTCTTAACAACATTGCTTCCAACATTGCTTCCTTTGCAGTGTTCTGCATAGTGGTAGTTGACATCACTAACTGTTATTTATAATTTTTAGTAAACATTTTTTTATGAAAACCTAGCATGTTAGAGTATGTTTCTAGCCTTTAATGTGGGTGATGTGTGTGATACAGTATAAATTGCCTTAATATTTTTTCCATTTTCTACGTATTTATTGTGATTTTTGCAGAAGACATTTTATTAACTATGGAGATGCTTCAGCTTTGAGAAGTGACTAGAATCTGATGATCCATAGATGACAAGGCACTTTGACTTCCTATGTGTGAGGGTAAGAAACTTTTTCCATAATACAGCAGTTAGTATTTTCTACTGAGTAATGTCTTCTAACTTTAACTTAGTCCCTTTATAGTTAATTTTTAATTCCTTTTCCCCTCCTGTGCATTTTCATCCAAAGCCATTCTTCCTGTGACTCTCATCACGTGTGACCTCATCAAGGCGTTGGAATTTCGAAATTTATCCATTCATTTTTCTTAATGAATTCTCCCCCAGCCTCCCCCAAAAATTTCTCAGTAAGGTGGAGTCCTGTTTACTTAAGTAACTTTGTTTGACCCAATTCTCTCTTGACCCATTTCTGTGTTTCCTGAACGATCTCCACGGCTTTAGAAACCTGGGGTAATATTATTTAGAAGAGCTAAATGAGGGCATTTTGAAATAACTATTATTAAAACAGTGAGGTTTGTTGCAGAAAACGTACAAAGCTGGAGATACAATTAAGCTCTTCTTCCCTCCCACTCCCCCCCTCACTCCCCCTCCCCCATTCATGTACTGCTCAATGGAAACACATTCTGGCAAAGACAAAAAGCTGTGGCTAAACAACATTAGTGGATGAATCACTCAGAGAGAACTGGAAAGAAAGAAAGAAAAAAAACCCCACAAGCCTCTGCTGCTTGATAAGAACAAAACTAGGTCCAGATGGTCTCTGTAAATCTTTCTATGCTGTCCTGCAGAAGAGAGCACAGAAACATCAAGGGCCACGCATACATTTTCAGTAGCTCACATTTTCTTGGTGTGACAGGGACTTTCAAGCACATGGGAACCCTCCTCATCAGGCTTTGCACAGATTAAGATCCATCAGGCCATTCTGAGCATCCCATTACTTGCAGAGGTGTTGATAACAGTTTAACAAGGATTATAACAAAAATTATTTGGAATAGCAGTTCAATGACTAGTATTAATAACTGAAAATACTGGAGTGAAAGAACTTCATTTCAGTGCCATGACTTTGCAGAGACCAGTGCAACCCACAGCTCCAGTTGCAGGGATCCTATTGAATCCTTGGCCAGATGTCAGGACAGATGGAGTCTCTAGAGTAATGACACTGAGGCAAATCCTAATAAGCCTGTGCAGGCTTAGTGTTTGAAATGTTTCTGTGCTCAGCAGGCTTTGGTAGGTTTTCACAAGAAAAGTTAAATATGTTAGGCCATGTCCTGTCAAATTTCCACGCTTTGTTCCTTGGTTTGGAGACGTGAAAGGCTTTCAAAGAATAAGCATTATTCCTCTCTCTTGCTTTGTTTTCAGAGGTGACAGAAATGTTTTGTCTGAGATTGGTCCTTATTATGCTTCCATATTAGTGTGAGAGAGCTTGGTCTTGGATGATTTCAGCTTAAGGAGCTAGAACTGTACAAACCTCCAAAAGTGGAACTGTGTGGTGACAGCCTTGGTGCAAATGTGATAAAGATGATGTTAGCAGTACGGTCGGAGGTGTGAGTATGTGCGTGAGCCTGTGTTCAGGGCAGTACCTGTACTTCTGCATCAGCATGGTAAATGCATTATGCTTTCCACTGCTGCATCATCAGGAAAATATCCTTGAAATAAGGAGTTAAGAGTGTTCCAGAAACTGTGCAGTACTAGATGTATAATTCTAATTTATGTAGATTAGAGCTTCTGATAGTGTTAGCTAATGATTAAAATTCTGTCAAACAAGACCCTTCAAGTTTAACTTACAGCTCTGCACAGCCATTGGCTGCTGCTGTGGCCAGGCATCACTCGCCACCTATTAATCAATCCATTGAAATTCAGTGCAAAGGCGATGCAGGCTGGAATATATTTTCAAAGAACAATCATGTTAGGAAGCACCACTTTTTTGCAGAAGCCATTGTGTAAAAACAAGTGTAAATCACCTTTGAAGTAGCTTAAGCCAACAGGTTTGGGCCTGAAGTTCTTGGCTGAAACATTTCTCGCAGATTGGTATGAAAAAGTAATTAGATGTGGGCCAGTATGAAGTAAAACTGCTGGCAGCTGCTCTTTGAATTATCCTACTTTGACTGCAAGCTGAAAACTGATATTGTAAGTCACTCTTACAGCTCATCAGAAAAAATAAAAACAAGCCCTACTAACTAAGGCAAGTGGGATGTGAGCACAGCTGCCTAACCTTTTCCAAGGAAGCCCCGTAAAACCTCTGTGCATTCACATCCCATTGTGGAGAGTTCCAGGCACTAACCTTTGGCCGCCGCTTTCTCCTTACCACTCCCCGGGGCAGCTGCCCCCTCTTCAGCTTTGTGAGGGAAGCAGGCAGAGCTGTGACCTGGGTGACACTGGAGAAGGGTTTGCAGCGAGCCCCTTGTTCATTCCTGCATTTTGTCCTGGCACAGGTGGGAGTGCAGTTACTTCTCCAGAGCAGAGATCAGCCTGCAAATGTTCTCCAGTGGTCAGCACAGCTGGCTACAGTTTGGCAAAGGGCAGCACAGTAATGCTGTGCATTGCTGGAACAGTTCTGATGGATCTTTCTTTGGCTTTAGTCAGGCCTTTTTTCAAAATGCAAAGCAAATGCCACACAGACATAGTCTGAAACAGGAGAAAAATAGCTCCAGACAGCCCTTAGAAACTAAAGCATCAGTGTGAGGAGCACCATGGAGGGAAATATGTTTTTAATTGGCCTTTAAACCTGAATTTAGCTGAGGACATGGGGAAGTTTATTGTTGTTTTGTTTTACCTTGATGAAAGGGAAAATCTTAGATTCAAAGGAGGCTTTTGTTTTTAAAAAGACTGCTTGTTCTGTGAGAAGATCTGGAGGGAAAAAGAATTTGAAAGACTGTCAAGAAAATGAAATATACTGTCTGATACATGTCAATATAATATCTGATGTTCATCAAGTTCATTTTGCATGTTTATGGTGTTGATGTTTGTAGATTGGAGATGCTTGACAAAGCTGCTATTTATGCACAAAGGGTTTTTTACAACACCCTGTACTGTAACATGGCTGCATGGAAGAAAATTTTTTTTAATTTAAATTAGCTTCGTTTCCAGATTGAATTGGTTTGGTTTTTGCTTGTTTGGAAAAATTCTACTGTGCTTTCTTGTTTGCTTCCTTGGAGCTATAGCAGCATTACTATGCTTCTTGGCGTGCGGTTTCTCAGAAGGAAGACAAGAGGAGAAATAGGCTCAACTTTTAAACTCCACAAAATCAGCCAAACCCCAGAATTTGAAAATTCTTTCCTGGTGGCTCAAAGGATAAACTGGGTGATATGGAAGTGTTGTGAGCATCCATAATCAATGATTTGATCTCAGGATGAAATGAAACACTTCTGATTTTTTTGCCTTTTAAAGCACTGATTTGGGTTCTTTTTGTGATGGTGGAATAATCATCAGAAAGTGATGGAAGGGTTGTCATTCAAGATATTTAAAGAATGAAAGAAAAAAAAGCTGGTTCAAGTACTGCTGAAAATAATCCAGCCCTGAATTTGGCTTCCTACAGTAGTCCATCAATAACAATTAGTTCCCTGGTTAAGAGAGAGTGCCTTTTGCGTCCACTGGCTGCTTGTAATAGCTTCCAACAAGGAAGCATAAGATGCAGAAAAGCATTCTTTACATAACTCAAATGCTGCTAAGAAACAACACAATGTCATTACAGTTAGTGGAGATTGCAAATTACCACAAGCAGCAAAATCTTCTCTTGCCTAAAATTCTTTCTGTGTTACAACACATTGCAAATGGTAGGAGCGCTATTTATGGGATGCAGAACACATTAGGTTACGAATAAAACATTAAAAACTATGAGTGACCTAAACTGAGTAATTGTCATTTTACATAGAGCTAGATATGGAGCACCCACAGGATCTGTTCACGTTGTGGATTGATGGTGCTTTACTTCCAGCTGACAGTCGGCACAGGGCTGACCTCACACAGCCTCCTCACATGCAAAATGCAAGTTTGTTAAAGCTAGGTCAGTCTGACTCTTGGCTGCTGTGCTTCTACTCTCATCATGATTTCTAAGAAATCCCTCCTCTGAGATTTCTCATGAGCTAGCTGCATGTCGAACTGAGTCAAGAAAGACTCACACCTTGTCAGCAAGGATCTGGAGAGCTGAGAGGCAGCAGGACCATGCAACCATGATCAGGACAGCCAGTCAGATGGATACAGGTGCCTGCAGATTTGTCTTCTCTCTATGCATCTGTGTCACTCAGTGTAGGTCTTTGATCCTATATCAGAATTCAGCAGTTGTGATTAAAATAAACAGAAATTTTAAATTTTCCTAAAGAACCTTAAAATGACCTAATGTCATTGCCTTCTCTTTTAGACTTTGGCATGCCTCACAACCTTTCTGCAAGTGTAGAACACAGACGGTGCTGAGGGGAGACAGAGTGAAGGGAAAGCAGATGTAAAAATAAGTAAATAATACTAGAATGACGGTCTTTAGACTAAGAGTGAAAATTGGCAAATACAATCTGCAGAAACATCTTGTGCAAGTTCATCAAATGATAGGATACAAAAGTGGAATGGGTCAAGTTTTCAAAATTTACCACATCTAAGTTTGTACAAATTGTCAAAGAAGTTACAGCAATATGAATTTTCTAAAGGATGATCAAACTGGCATCGCTTGGAGAAAAATGAGAATTATGATACCTTGATCTGAGGGAAAGTCTAAGGAGAGTTTAGGAGAAAATAATGATTTCAAAGCAAACACACGTGGGTCTTCTGAAAAAGATTTATAAATGACAGCTGGGGAAGGTATTGAATAAAAAAGAGTCCAAATTTCCATTTATTTGTCATGCAAGAAAGGAAAAATAATGCAAATGTAATGGGTCTGTGATATCTGTGGAAAGTCCCAGACCTTAAGTGAAAACATCTTAAAAGTGTTCTTGAGCCTAGGAGGGGCTGGGAGCAGGTAGCAACTCATTAAATCCAACTAAGAATAAAGCTTGGTGCTGGTGATTTGTCATCTTTTCAGAACTATCTTAACAAAGCCATGCTCTGGCCATTCCTCCCTAGGCTAAAAGCAGCTGAAGTGTTTTTGTGGTGAGCTCATTTCAGATAATGTACCGTTAGGAATGTTGCATTTTTCCAAAGGGCTGGTCTTACAAACACATATGCATTAGCATGGTTCATATTAGCATTATACGTAAGTGCTGTGCAGGCATGAACCAAGGGAAAATGAAACGTTTAAAGCCTCTGTTCCCATTTTATTTGTTGTGGTACTTGTCTTTGGAATTCAGGGTTTCCTCCCCTCAAATAGTCCTATCTTATTTTCTGCAGACGTTTGGATATGCAGAAATCTTCTCATACTCACAGCCGCAAATTCCTACAAAAAAAAATTTGCATAATTAGTAAAATAAAATTTCAGTAATAATCACAGAGCATTAAATTTTTCATCAGGAAACTACAATATAACATTTTAGAGTCTAAGCAGTCTATAAGAGCCTTGAATGGAAAGAGGGGGCCAAAACATCCATATGTGTGCAAAGAAAGAAATCTGAGTGCTTTGGCAAAAAACAGAGACCAATCCTGGTCTCTCTAATCACATAAGCTTATGAGAATGCAGCCAGTGATGCTTAGAAATTAAGTGAAGGAAAAGAAAAGTGAAATCCTAGCTGTCTACTGGGCAGCCTGGATCACATAAATATCTACAAGTACAAGAAGCAACCATAAATTGATATATAAGTAGATAATATGATATACATGAGTAGATATCCAGAGTGAAAAGATCTCATGGATGGTTGGTTGTTTCTGTCCTACCTGGTGTGATTTCCATGGCTCTCTGTAATCCTCTGTAAGATGGTACATTGATACGCTTCTCCAGCACAGCCACTTGGAACTTTGAAAAGAAAAACCAACTGTACAGATGTTGAGATGCCAGAGTTCCAGTTTTAAATACAAACTATCCAGCCCTTTTTATTATTCTTGTTTTATTCTGGGTTGCTCTATTTCTCTCTATCATAGTAAACAAGCGGTGCTTATTTTTAAACAGCTATAAAAATAGATAAAGTCCTAGAATAGGCAGAGCAAAACAGACTAAATGGGAATTCTTGTTTAATACAGTCATGCATTCTAATTCTTATTTTCTACTAGGGGTTGTTCCACAAATGAGTTCAGGGGGCATAATTATTCTTATTAATTTATGTTAATTGTAAAAATCTACTTCACTTGAAAGGTTCTTCCGTAAAACATTAATGCTTATGAGCAAGGGTACTATTTTGTAAATGTAAAATTAGAAATATTTGGAATTATTTTTGAGGCTGTAGTTATATAGAATAGTTATGCTTAAATCCGGTCAGTTTTGGATGACTTAACATGATCTTAAAATGGGNGCATTAATTTAGCAATATCTCAACCTGATAAGGAAATACTACTCTACCAGACATGCAGCTCTTCTACAATATAAACATTTATCTGTCCATAGGGACCCCATTTTTCTTTTACATTGAATCTACTGCTTCAGTGGGGCCATAATTTATAAATAGAAATGTATTTAAACGTTTTCACCAAGAAGCATGCATATGTAAAGGAGAATATCTGCCTTTTTAGAAGAGGAAGTTATCGCCTCTATTCATTCATTTTATTCTGAAATCTAATTAATCTTCTAGTAGGCTAAATTCTTTTTTCCTAAAAAGCCAATTTTTAGAGCAGATCACACTCCCCTAAGGTCAATGGAATTGACCCATTGGTCAGTGTGGGTGATTGATTCCACTTACATGCTTCACTTTAACTTTCAGTCATTTCATGTAACTATGGGATAAAGTTTGTTTCAAAAATTCTATCAGCATCTCCAGTTTTTTGTTAGGTGAATCTGGAGACCATCAAGAATGCTTAATAAAATTAATAAAAGAAATAAAAATGCAGAGGTTTTTGTTTAATCATTAAAATAATATTTTAGAATTACTGAGAAAAACAATTTCTATGTCACATGGCAAAGCAGAAACACTGTTCAGAATTCATCTGCTCTCTTTTTAGAGATGAAAGTTATCATGATCTACTGTGGCAGCAATCATAGCTTACAGCAAATTATGTAGATAAATAGGTATTCTTTGNAGCAATATCTCAACCTGATAAGGAAATACTACTCTACCAGACATGCAGCTCTTCTACAATATAAACATTTATCTGTCCATAGGGACCCCATTTTTCTTTTACATTGAATCTACTGCTTCAGTGGGGCCATAATTTATAAATAGAAATGTATTTAAACGTTTTCACCAAGAAGCATGCATATGTAAAGGAGAATATCTGCCTTTTTAGAAGAGGAAGTTATCGCCTCTATTCATTCATTTTATTCTGAAATCTAATTAATCTTCTAGTAGGCTAAATTCTTTTTTCCTAAAAAGCCAATTTTTAGAGCAGATCACACTCCCCTAAGGTCAATGGAATTGACCCATTGGTCAGTGTGGGTGATTGATTCCACTTACATGCTTCACTTTAACTTTCAGTCATTTCATGTAACTATGGGATAAAGTTTGTTTCAAAAATTCTATCAGCATCTCCAGTTTTTTGTTAGGTGAATCTGGAGACCATCAAGAATGCTTAATAAAATTAATAAAAGAAATAAAAATGCAGAGGTTTTTGTTTAATCATTAAAATAATATTTTAGAATTACTGAGAAAAACAATTTCTATGTCACATGGCAAAGCAGAAACACTGTTCAGAATTCATCTGCTCTCTTTTTAGAGATGAAAGTTATCATGATCTACTGTGGCAGCAATCATAGCTTACAGCAAATTATGTAGATAAATAGGTATTCTTTGGACTCTAAGGAGAACAAGTTCACCAAAGAAAAAAGGAAGGAATCACCAAACTATTATGAGTGTTTTTTCCTTTTTGCTAGTGGATCCAAACCTTCCTCACCAAGAACTTTTCTGGCAGGCCACCAAAGTTCTGTTCACACTTGTGGAAAGGAGATGTACTCTGAAGTACAGGGCAACAAGGTCAAAAACACAACGTGCAGATGAAAGCTTTGGCATAAATTTTAAATGAGGAGTGCACAATAGTTTTATATGAAATAAGAGTGTTTTGAGAGACGGAGAAGAGGGTACGAGTGTTAAACCTCAGGAAATAAGAGAAGGGACATCTCAAATGTAGTACCTCGAGGAATCACTAGGGGAGAAAAAGGAATGGAACTTGCTCCTCTCCAGTCTCTAGTGTTGGATACTCTTGGTTTCTGTGGGTTAACATGATTAAAGTGAGATTCTTTGTTTCTCATGGGCTCTTTTGTGTATTCCTTGCTTTTAAATTAACCAAGCTAAGAAAGGCCACAGCATGTGAATGGAGAGAAGAATGTCATCCAATGGAAAAAGGTTTCTAAAGAGAGAAATTGATTTCACAAGAGTAAATCAAAGCACATCGTATTTTACCCCATCTGTTTATGTTGAGAGAAAAACTAAGTAGCTCTCAGATTCCTATCACTAAGATCTTCTGAGCTCCAAAATGACAGTAGCTAACCATTATGTCATTGCAGTGAGTCACCCTCTTCATACCTAAGTACTTCAGATTATTCAGATTTCTTTTTGAATGAAGGAAAACCCATCAGAAATTTAATAAGTTTATACCTTAAAATAGTAAATGTTTGCAATATAGTGTGCAAATATGTCAAGTTGTCAGTGTACAGCGTATCTTTAATATGCCTGTCCATATGTTTTTACAGCTTCTAACAATTTTAATGAAGTTCATTCAGATCGGACCCAAGATGAGTATTAGGAGCTCAAGGCAGTTTCCCTTTGAGGTCTGAAGTTCTGGGAGAGGATATTCTGCCATGAATTTTACTTTACAATTTCCTTACTCTCAGGTATCAAATCATCATGTGTGAGTCCTTGGCCCAAATGTTTCTCTGACAAAATTAATGGTACAACTTTTAGGTAAGGAGTCTGTTTGAAAGATGCAGGTGTGCAATTCTGATAGCTTTAATCCCTTTGAACGATACTCCAAAAAGCACATTAGCTCAGTCAGTGTGTGCTGCATTTTTCAGACAAATGTAGATATACACTATTGTACTCTGCAAGTAGTTAATTTATTTTTTTTTTTCATCCCTTCATTTGGTACATGAATTTCATTCTGTATTTAATGCAGGGGAATTTGAAAGAATGGAAATTTCTTTCATCAAATTTCATGGTGTTTGGCATGCCTGGATACTAAATTTACTCTTCTCCACAAAGTCAATGTGAAAGAGTATTGCAACTGAGAAAATTAGGCATTTTACATATAACTGGGTTAAAAAAGGACATCGTGGAGCCCAACATCTTCAGCACAAGTGGCAGGACAGAGTCCTCTTTAGAGTGCCCACTGAAGGCGGTGGAATTATAACTCAGGTGGATAGCTACAGTGAGTTAAAAACAGCATGTTTGCTTTCCTTGTTGTAATGGAAGAGAAGTAGTTGAAAGAAGGATACCTGGGACTTCTAGTGGGTTGTTTAATGTTATGTTGTTACAGAGAATCATCTGATATCTTCACTAAAATAAAAATATTCATATTTTCCCCCTTTCTACTGTTAAACTGTTAATGCTCTAAACATTCTAGAAACACATGTAAAGAATGATTACATATAAAATACTAAAAGTAGGCTCTTAGGAAATTAATTACTCTGCTAAATGTAGTAACAGGCAGTGCTCCAAGTGGAATTTGAGTACCCACTTCCATTCTGTTCAGCTATATATGCATATATGCATATACATATATATGCATATGA
>WEIT01021946.1:18643-139729 GCA_013389985.1 Dryoscopus gambensis
GAGTGAGAGAAGTGGTTGCCTGGTTCCTTTGTAGTTTATGTTACTTGATCTGAGTTCCGGCATCAATTCATTTCCTCAAGCAATGCATGTTCTACTTCTAGGGGGGTTTTGTGGTTGTTTTGTTTTGGGGTTGTTTTGTTGTTGGGTTTTTTGGTTTTTACCTGAACATTTTTTTGTTCTAAAGTCTGTTAGATAAGGCAAGTTGTGAGAAAAAAACCTAAACACTTATTTTTATGCATTAACTTGGCAAAGATCTCTTCAGGGTCACAAAACAAAGTTCTTGTCTCTGTTCCTGAAACTAATACTGTTTTAAATGTGTTTAGGTTGTTCTGTTATTTATTCCCCCTGAAATGAGGTCTCTCTGTGGTTAAGTACATGTTTCAAAGCTGCCACGTGGGACACAAAGAGTCATTCTTTTAATCAATCAGAATGATTTCTTATTTGTTTACATTTATTATTCCATAGCTTTCTACTTGGAACAAAAGTTAATTTTATTAGATTTAAATATGATTCAATATTACTTAAGGGTTTATAACGTCAGGTGCAAAACAGGCAAAACTACCATTTAATTTAGGGCATTGTCTACATTTCTTGGTGTTTCTAAGTATCCTGGTTTCCTTCCCTCCTCTGCACTTTTCTTCATTTCTTCTCTTGTCTGTTTACACAATATGATGTTTACAATTAAACTGTTTGTCTCAGTAATTTTGTTCAACATTTTGGATTTTTGGCATATATAGTCATGTATTTGGACACTGTGATCAAACATCTCTCTTATTTGGCTTCTCAAACATGCCATACAAGCCATCGCTTTTAGCACTTGAACAGATGCATGCATCTGTTCTGTATTAGCCTATCTTTTCTTGATAATTAGTTGAGAAAGGAATAAAAGGACTTTGGTTCACATCCTTTCAGTATTTCACTCTTACTTGGGTGGCCAAATTTGATTGAATAATATCCTAAGTACTCTGAGCTTATATCCTTTCAAACCCAATTTAAAATTTTCTCAGAGAATCTATCATGTTTGGTTGGGTTTTTTTATGATATACACTAACAACTGTACTTTCTTACAGTAGTCAGTCTTGCTTGATATTACAGTGGCACTTTGAAATGAGGCTTCTTGATTTATGCTGGCTCTAGGCAGGCCCTATGAATCTCCTCTGAAGCAAGACGGAAGATGACAAAGACAAAGGAATTAATTTTAAAATATTTGAGTGAAAATAGGCATCTGTGAAGAAAAAAGCATAGTCTGATGTTCCATCACTTAGAATATCCTAAATAAATATCACAAATTTCTCTTATCATGTCATATTTTTCTGCCTTCAGCCACCCCCACCACCCCCCAGTGTACATCAGAAGCAAACATGACAAGAAATCAGGCTGAAGCTACAGCTGCTGCTTTGATGCACTACCTCATGACAACATAATTATGTCAGATCTGATGTCGTGAGACAGTTTTGTTCTTCCATGTCAGTGGGAAGANNNCTTCCATGTCAGTGGGAAGAGAGTGGAAGAGACAGATTTCAGCCTTCACAATGCCTTCCTGCTCAGAACCACTGTAATTTTCATTAAGTCTCTTCACTGCAAAGGAGAAGAGATCAGCCCCTGGTTTTCACCTTCATATGGACTACTGTGTTGTGAACTGAAAGTCTTGGTTCTCCTCTGCTTCACCATGAGCTCAGGCACAAAGCTAAACATTCACAAATTTGTATGGTAAGGAACAGAAATATAAGAAAAGCATGAATCCTGTGGCTTGTATCTACCTCTACATGTGATTTCCCAGTCATTGTAACTTTTATTGCCTTTTTTTCTATTAGAAATGACCATTGCAGGAGTATAGGAAAGCTCTTACATCAGCCAAGTATAACCATCACCTCTATTCTCTGCTTTTTACAACCTTTAGCAGTTACTGTGACCAGGGAATGACAGACACATTTGGCCAAGCAACCTAAATGTAAAAACCACACTTTTACAGCACACAGTTGTAATCTGGCAATCTGAGTCTCTATAACTTGTTGGCCAGATGAGAGTGAGATGGAGAGAGCAGCACTTGCAGAACAGCAGTGACCCAGGCCCGTGCCAGAAGGAGAGAGCTACTAGGGCACAAACCTTCAAAGTTACACACCCAGAATGCTCTGGATATGGTCCAGAGCCAGAAGAAATGTAAGTACTGTTTGCTCAATCAACAAGAGGCGAACTTCATGTCTTGCACAGTAGCTCTTCCTGCTTCCAAGTGGTCTGCACAGCGTAATTCCTGAGAGACAGTGAAGAGTCAGTCAGGGTATCCATGAATGCTAGCATTTTTGTAGCATTCACGCAAGTATTTGGATTGACTCAGGTATTTTTTAAAGGGATCTGTGCTACACAGGTCATGCACAGTACAAGATTCTAATTATCTCTTGGCATTTTTTTCTTTGTCTCTTTAAAAGTACAGCCATAATTTTTATCACTCACTTATTTCTTACTTAAAATTATCAGACTCATAATGAGAAAACAGAAACACTCTTTAGTGATATTCCACTACAGCAGAAATGAAACGCTCAAAGAAAATCCTTTGGAAGCATTCTACCCTCTAAAACCATAGGCAAGATGCTCAGGAATGTAAAACTGGTCAGATCTTCAAAGGCAAACGTTTCTATTCTCTCTTGTCTCATTAGGACACTCTGTCTGTAAGTAATAGAAGTAAGCAACCCTGAAGAGTGGCTTTTAATAGGTATTTTTAGTTGTGGCGGCTTTTAGCATAAATGAAAGACAGGGTTTCTTGAAGCGTTTTTTTTTTTTTTGTCATTTAGGAAACTGTTTTCCAAATTAATGACAATCATAATGAATTATTTTCTTAAAATATCTTTTTTCTCTTTATACTACTTAAAATTATTGTGTATCATGGCATGGATCGCTCTTTCTATAATACTTAAATATAGTATATAATTTAAGTATGAGCCAAATCTCTGCAAATGCCATCAAATATCTTGGCCTTCTCTAACTTTTCAAGTAGCACGTTCTGATTTACTGCTTTGCGGGAAACACAGGAAAGAACAATAGGACTAGAATTTCTTTCAGGGATGCCTTTTAACAAAAATGGTGAAGCCTAGGTATTGAAAGAGTATTTGTAGCATTTATCATCTCTCTTTAATATTTTTTTTTTAATTTTAAATCTGAATTCAGTTCTTTTTTTCATGTATGTATTTTTATATATGTATCAACATTTCAGCAGGCATCAGATAAGACCAAAGTCTTACCCTGAGAAAATCTTGTTCCCTTTGGCATTTTCCATCCCAAAAATTCAGCTGGAGAAGAAAGAGAAGGGAAAATTTCTGGGGGCTGAGCAGTGAAGTTTAATTCCAAAACTGAAAGGTCTCCCAGATGAATACAGCAAACCAGACAGCCGAGTAGACACGAACTCTGGCCCATAACCTGCACATAAATCTGGCTGCGCAGACAATTACCTACACAGTCCAGTGATGTCAGTGGAAATCCACGCAGAGGTAAGGATTTGTGGGCAGATGTTTGGCTCTGATCAGGTTAGAGAAGCTGTTCAGGTATTCCATTTCTTTGTAAAGTGAGACAGATTCTTGCTGCCATTCCATACTTTTACAGTAGACCATGATGCAGTTCAAGCCACTAAGAATTGCTGGCTGTCAGGTTGAGCTGCATTCAGCCTTCACCCCTGGGAAGTTAGCTCTGTATATTGGATAAGGGCATGAGTGGAAATAAGATTTTTTCATCCTATTATTGTCTTCTTCTCACAAAACAAAGCTTATTCAGTTTTACGCTGGGTATGGTCATGTGTGAGGAGACATAGACTAAGAAAAGGTGTAATTGGACTTCCAACAGAGTTTCATGGGACAATTGACTATTACGTAATTAAATCAAAACAATGATGCTGTAATTTTTGTACTTTCATGACAAAATTCCATTCGCAACTAAATTCTTCATGCCAGTTTATAAATGTTAAAAGCATCTTCTATGCATACTTCTCTACAGTCACCACTTGCAAAATACAGAGGAAATGTGTTTTATTTATTTATTCCACAATGTTGCTATTCCAAACTTAGATACATATTTTTAGGTATTTTTAGATCTGTTTTCCCTTATTATCTCTGCTTGCTTTCTCCTGTCCTGATGCTGCATATGCCTAGCCAAAAAGTAACAGATGCCCCATCAATTACAAATGTAGAAGACTGACTTTACTTGCTGAAGTCTTCAGAGGAAACAAGAGAAGTCCTCTCAATCGTTCAGACTTCCTGGTATCTTTTCTTTCACTCTATCTTTGCTTCTGTTTTCTGTCTTTAAATCCCTTTTTTACTTACAGTCATCTTTTTCTCCCTGTGTTCAGAATACTGTTCTGAAAGCTTTTTCTCTCATAAACCTAAGACAGTTTGGACTAACTTTTGATGGACCAAGTGAAACAAAAGATTGCCTTAAATTTGCTTTGTTTCATTTGTATTTATTGATTTCCATGGACAACATCCTAATTAGTTTTATGGTTTTTAATGTAGTTTGCTAGGAACAAAGCATGTGACTCAGAGGAAGCTGTAGCACTTATGCCTATTGTTCTGCTTGACATTTTGGTTAGCACAGATATCCCATTTGAAACCTGGTTCTTCCATTTTTTCACCTCTAACACAGATGTTTGGAGGAATTATCAATGTATATGCTTTGAGATACTACAGTGAAGTCACACTGAAAGTCCATGTAGGATCACGATGGCAGTTCCAGCCTTTCCACTTTGGCCTCTAAGAAAACATACAGGGTTAGTGATGTAGAGAAAACTGCCAAGTTTCCAATTCAGTACTGAAGTATACTTTTGAGTTCATTAATTTTAGCTGTTATCTGGACTGCATAATAGTCAGGTAAGAAGCATCCCACAAAAAATGAGGATAGTATCTCAGTATTTCTTGGAGCACCGAGCTGTCCAAGTCACAGCCTTGCAGTTCTGCATGAATGAGGCTATCAGGACTCTTAGCCTCTCCAGTAGGTATTTCCCTGCTTTATTCATTTTAAGAAATCCTGACTCCTCTGATTTTTGGCTATTACTTTTCTCTGGCACAGCTGAATTATTTTATAAGACACAAACCTTCCCACACTTCAGCTCACATCCCTGGCAAGTCAGCAACCCATGTCCCTACGAAGCCAGAAGGTATGGAAGGCAGCCAGGCAGCTGACATAGTTTGATTTAAAAGACTGTAGTGGAAGAGAGCAAAGTAATGAGTCCTCCAAAACAGGAGACTTTCGGAAGAAACTGTTGCTGCTGCACGACTGACCTTTCTGTTCATTCCTTCTGGGCTCTGCTAATAACATTTTGGCCTTCACAAAACATATTTCCCAAAAACCTTGGACTAGATGGAGAGGAAAAACATTTTGTCTACTGTATGCAAGCTTCTCCCTTCAGGTGTTCGTTTACCATTCAGAAATCGATAGGGTTTCACTTCCTTTTTGCCACAAGATTTTTTTTCTCTTTCAGGTATTTACCAGACTGGAACACCAGGGGAAATCCCTCAAGACTCTTAGACCACGTATTTGTTGTGCATATTTATAAATTACAATACGGACAGGTGTTAATTTATGAATTACAATATGGATAGATGTCGCGGCCTGCGCTGATGGAAGGTGCCGCAACCTTCCCAAAACCATCTCTGCAGGGCGAGCCACTTTGGCAGGGCTGCCATGCCCCAGGTGGCGAGCTCGGATGCGCCAACAGCTCCCAGCCTTTCCCCATGTTGGGCATCCCACAAAGGGTCAGGCTCCCAGAGGGAGCAGCCCAAAAGGGATCAGGCTCTCATAGGAGCGAAAGGAGGCAGCACCCATCTCAGCCACCGAAGCAGCCGGCACTCACACTTGCAGGTGGATGACGAAAGAGCCAGAAAGGGTCCTCACCTGGTGTTCCACAAGACAGTTTATTGCAGCTGCATTCTGAAATGTACCACCGGCAAGGGACAAAATGGAGGACAGGAGTTAGGGTTTATATATGGAATATGGGGGTGGGCAGAGCATCAGGACCAATGGTAAGAGGGCACAAGGGCGGTACAGAGGCGGGACTAGGGCAAGGGAACCAATAGGAATACTGTGAGGGCAGGACTAAGGTACAGGGGCCAATGGGGAAGCAGGGAAGGGAGAACATTCTAGGGTACATACATATAAGGGATAAAGGGGCGGGGACAACAACAAATCAATCAAGTGAACCGAACTGGGGTATGTTAGCATAATGTGTCCTAGGAGAAGCCTGTCATGCAGGCCTGTGGGAGGATTTCTTGCCACAGCCCCTCAGTGGGCTGGGTCACTGCAACAGGTAGATTTTGGGGAGTGTCCTCTGCAGGGACAGGAGTTGGACTTCTATGATCCTTGTGGATCTCTTCCAACTCAGGATATTCCGTGATTCTATGATAGTTATTGCAGCCTTTTACCTTAGCCTCCTTCTAAGTCTCGTTGTGATACACAATGAATAATAATAATAGGAAAGGACACCTTTTACTGGTTAGATTATGTGTTTGTATTTTGCTACTGATTGTGTCATACATAGAGAATAATGTCTGCAGGAGCTCAAAGGGATAATTGTCTTGATAATCTGTGTTGTAGTCCAGCATTGCTGCCTATTAAGTGCTCTCTGCACACAAAAAGCAGAGTATTCCTGTAGACTGATGTATTTCTTCTTGCAAGTTTTGTCATTAGAACATCTAACAAAATATTTAGTGAAGCCAATCATGATTCGAATATTTGAGTCCCATTCCTTTAGTGCATATTTCTTTCTTTGCACCTTTTCATTAGGTTCATATCCTAATAAACATTCAATTCAGAGTGTTTAATTTAGAGTATCACTTTTAACCTAATAGATTATATTAAATTTAGCCTAAACATTACACGAAAATCCAGAAGGTACAGGTTTGGACCATATGTATCACTTCTATGAAATATTGTCCTGACTTAACTGGGATTATTCAGGTATTTAATATTAAGTGCAAAAGCTTTGCTTTGCTAGGACTTTGTGTAAACATAATATCTTTATTTCTTTTACAGAATTAGGGGAAATATAGGAAAGCTAAACAAGACAAACTCAAGCAAGATATGTGCAGCTTCCCTGGTATGTTAATCTGCAGACAGAGAAGAGAAACAAAATCAAATGCAAGACCTGAGAAATTGAATTTGAGGTTAATGTGAGTAAAAATTATTGTCTTAAAAGATTACATAGAAGATTTTTGAATATAATTAAGGCAGAGACTTTTTTTTTTCTTGTTAATATTACATCCCAGAAGCTCATATAGAATAAAGATACAGTTTAATTTTTTTTATTGATTTTAGCATTACAATTAAGGCTGCCACTTTATCCTGTGGATATGGGCTCTTAATTTTCATATAATAGATGATAATTTTGAAGTTTTTCTTTTTGTAAACAAACTCCCCATTAAAGAAACATGACACTAGAAGGTTTCTGTTATGATGCCTTTCCTGCACGGGACTTCTGTATATTTTCTTTCCTGCACCATTTTTTTAGTGATATAATAATTTAGTTCCAATTTCAGGAGGCAAGGATCGCGTCTTCTGTTGTCCATTAGATTCCCATAGCATCTTTTCCTAATTTCAGCCATAAAAAAAATCCCTCCCTAATTTTCCAGTTTTGAGGAAAATAAGCATTTACTGTAGGCAATCTCAATAAAAAATGCAGGAGCATTGGCTCATGTAAAGAAATTAGCACTTCTGACAACCTTGGAAGAACAACCACTTCTAAAGCTACATATTCTTAGCGTTTAAGTTGCAATTAAGCAATTCCGTGTACTGACAGATATCTGAGCCTCATTATTCGTTCAGCAATTTGAAATTCTTGTGCTTTCTGTATATACTAATTTCTAACTTGCTGAACGTAGAAAAATGCAGGTAAGGTGGTGATGGCTGACTTGTTTGTGATAAATCACCTTTTACAGCCTGGGATGGTTCTCTGCTTACTTAAAATTGTCCAATTTTTTGGCATTAAGTATCATTTTGGTGTTGCAACCTCTCAGAAAACAGCCAACTTATGCAGCAGAGCCTGAAATGGGGAACTGAGTTGAAACAGATAAGGTTTGGATCTGAAATGCCCATATCCATTTGTGAACATAGTTTTGTAAAGGATGAAGTGCAGCTGAGGCAGTGCAAGACAGAAGGGATGATACGCCAGCTTTGTCCAGTATGAAGGAAGTTTGCTGAAGCTTTAGCTCATGACTACACTGAAGTTTTACTGTTGAGCAAGAAATGAAAAGTCAGGAAGTATTTTGAAAGAACAGAGTGAAAGAATTGGTTATATAATGTTGAAATACACAGCCTGCAGTAACTTTGTTTCTTGTTAGGTTTTTTTTTCAGAAAATTATTGTTTGTGTTTTAGTATCTTCTGCGGAATGTGTCAGCTGATTCCTTTTCAGGTCAATTATTCCCAAAAACAAAAACCAAACCAGTAAGTTTTGCAAAATGAAATATTCTGAGCATTCTAGTGATATTGTCCAAACTCATTTTGTTTATGCAACATAAAGGTTTCAAGCAGTCATGTGATCTTTAGAGTCATACAATCTCGTATTATAATTTTTCAAGATTTAAAAAAAAAAAAAAGACCAGAAAGAACAAGCCACAAAGGACAACTGAAAAAATTCTATGATTCTGAAAAGAACAAGTTCAGGTATACTTTGCATGAAATATTCTGGTACTTCTCTGCCTATTTCTTGCCCAGCCCTTGCTGTTACTTTCAGTAAGTTCTAAGTTTATCTTAAAAGTCAGTGGGTAATTCATGTTCCTGCAACAATGATCAATCTTCTGTCCACAGAACAGTGACCATACATGTGACAAACTGAACTCTTTTGGGGGAAAGATGGGAAGGGACACATTCTGTTTCTCTCCAGGCCCATGAGTCTGAGCTCAGAGCAATTCCATACCTGTGTCTCTCAGCTGGCAAAGGAGGTTTTGATATCAAAGTTTGGTTAGAGAACAACAAATTTGACCAATGCTCCCCCAGCCTGAAAGGCAAATGCTGGAGGGAGAGTTTGAGTTTATGAAATAATGAGAAGAATGAAAGAGATAAATAAGGAATGGTTTTGTGCTGCCTTGAGCTAGAGGGCATTGAATGAAACTAGCAAGTGCCAATAGCAAACTACATAAAAGGATTATTTCTTCACGCAACACAATGAAATCCAGATTGCCAAGGCTATGGGCCTTGCCATGGGATGCTCTGAATGCTGTTTGTATAGGTTCAGAATTTTCCCAGAGAACTCACAAGGAAAATAAACCAAAAAAAAAAGCAAATCACATTTGGAAGATATTAAAACAGAAACACTGCTTGTTGCTTAGGAAATCCCTTAGCTGTAAGTTGCTAGAAGCAGTTTTACTCTGGGAGAGTATTGTTTTGTAATTGCCCTGCTCTAACACTCCTCCTGAAGATTCTGCTTTTGGTCACGGGTCAAACTAGAATTTGAGTCTAGAAGGGCCTTTAGTCTGATCCAGTATAGGGAAAATAATGTTCCTGTTCTAATTAAGTGATGCATACTGCATTTTGCAGCAAACTCCCTGATGCACAGTGGTTCATCAGTAAAAGGACGGTGTTAAGTGAAGTAAATATGTTTCTGACCATATAACACTTTCAGTGAAGGAAAGAACGTGGATTAAAGAGTAGTGACCCAGCAGACAGACTAATTAAATGCAGTGCTAAATTGCAACTGCCTGATTCTTGTGTAGAAACATCTCTTAACATAATGAAATTATGTTCATATGAGCTGGACATAGCACACCACATATTTACAAAGATGTTTTGCATAGGAGAGGGTCAGTTTCCTTATCTGTGATATAGATTCCTTGTTATGTTTCTTTCTTCATGGAATAAGGCCGCACTGGGAATGCTGGTCCATGTGTTAGTCCTAAATAGCTAGAAATATTTATGAATCAGGTGTTTTCTCTTGTAAATATCCAGGCATCTAGTATTGATGGCTCATTTAAATTTACAAGTTTTAATAACCTCACTGGGCAACTATAGGACTACATGAAAATACAAATAAATAATGAATAGTTATTATAACATAAAGCAGTCAAGATTCAGGATGTCTGTCTGAAGCACAATGAAACAGTCCCTCTCATTATTGAGTTCTTACTGCTCAAATCGAAGTCTCATGACAGCAGATTATTTCAGGGACTGCTTGGAGGGAAACATGGAGGGAATAAAGGAATATATATGCTATATAGCATATGTAAGTATATAATGTAGTCAGCATGTATCTATGAGGCGGAAATAAAACATGCCCTGAGTTCATAGGTTTTGTAGGGCTTTATGTCCATCCTGTTAATGGGTGACAAGGACAATGCCAGAGTATTTAAAATGTTGCTGTTACCTGTGCACTTAGATAGGAATAGCACACAGTATGGTTTTGTGCAATTATAGGAGTTTGCAGAAATCAGAATATGTAAAAAACAGACTAAAATTTAACTCTCAGAGAAAAGAGGAGAGTAATTTTTAATGACAAATTTGTCTTCAGTGCAGAACACAAAGTAGTTTGCCTGCAGAGAAGACAACAGCAGATGAAATCTGTAATGGAAACAGAGAGAGTGGGACACAGACCAGATAAATATGCACAGTATCTTATTTTTATTCATTCCAAAGTCTGTAATTCAGAAAAGATTTCCATCCTGTTCTTTTAATTTACCAAATACACCCATTTTATACTCTTTTTCTTTCTGTGCAAGACTAAAGAGCTAATGATGGTTTGCCTTATTTGTTTTCTTTGTTTTTAACAGTCTTTGGTTAAATGGTGTGCAGTTGAGAATATGAAAACCTGCAATTTTCACAGTAGAGTAACCCTGCTCTAAAAAGTAGTTGAGCCGCTAGTCAGCTGCTCATAGATCTTGTACCCTTTTTTTCTGAGTTAGTTAAGAATCCTGTTCTATTTTTTTACTTATTAACTGATTTTGTAATTAACTACACTTTGTTTTACAACTTTTTTCTAATCTGCCTGAGGAGAAGATACCATATTGGCTATTTTTTGTTGTTTAAATCACATCTGCATTTTAATATCACGTTCATTTCTTTTGATCTTTAGATAAACCTTGTGACTATTTAATACCAACTTGGGACAGCAGCTGTTTTTAAAGGGAATGGGTTTTGCAAAATTTGATGTTCCCAGTGGGTTATATATTCTCTTCTCCCATTGTCAAGTTGCCTTTCACCTTCACCTCTGGTTTAGTGTTGCTTAATACCCACATGTACTGTAATCCTGCCTGCAGTCAAGTGTCAGAAGTGAGATAAGGTATCTTCTTTCCTTTTCTGTTACTTCTGATGCTCTGTTAAATGCTTTACAACATCACCCATTGGATTAGTTCATGTCTTTTTACCCCATTATGGAGACTTGAAAAAACAAGTGCCCATGTAATTAATTGTAACAATGTGTATTTACTTCTAATTCCTGATTCCTGGACTATGAAGTGTGAGTATCTGTGCGGTTTTATAAACAACTCTTATATCCTAAGTGATCAAAAATAAATGCTGAGATTTTTTTCAGGTATAAAACATTCATTTACTAAAATAAAAATTTCCAAAATCCTGCTAAAATTCCTCGACAATCCTTGTGAAGAATTATTAAAAGAAATTAACACTAAATTCAAGGAGTTATCTAGCAAAGTTGAGTTGTATTTTTTTCCCCTGGCTTCTACAACACAGTGCTTTACAAAAGGTTTAATATAAAATCTGATGCTGCCCACGCTGTCAGGAAATAAGTTTTCCCTTAGGTAGCATCCCACAGCCCCTAAGAAAACATGTGGTCTAGGACCTACAATCCTTTAAGACCACATCATGTTGCCTTATATTCATCAAGAGCAGCCTTACTTTAACTGTTTATATTTATAGGCTACATGAGTTTGTAATGTAGTCCTATTATTTTGAAACTTTGAATCTTGATTTCTCAATTAATATCTTTTGGAAATCTTTCAAGTTATTTTGTTTCTTGCCAAACCAAGCAGCAGCAGCTGCTTCCTTCATGGTATTGGGTGTGGAAGCCCCACCCTCAGTCCGTATAGAGAGCACCTGCACACGGTGCGTTGGCATCCTCTGTAGCTGCTCACAGCTGCACAACAGCCCCCTCTGACAAGACTGGCTTTACACAGGCATCTTCCAATCCAGAATCTGTTCCACATGGCCCACTGATGACAAAGAAGTTAAAAATTAAAACCAAAAGCAAAACACAGGCAGTTGTGTGTTAGAATCTGGAAAAAAAAGGAAGCCATTCATTGTCTCTGGTGAAGATTGCTGTCCTTGCCAGCAGGATATGGTGTTGTGCTTGACTGTCATAAAGACTGCATGTGAGACACGCTACTAGGCTTCTGCTTTACAGTATCGGGGGGAAAAGTAGCAACCAGGAACTGTGAATGGTAATGCCTAGTAGTGTATTCACTCCCTTTTAGTGAAATTATGTACAGACTGAACTCCAGCATATCCTGGTAGCAGTAGCTCTTCTCTTACCCAGTCTCTGAGGACTGATCAGACTTGAGTGTTGTACCTTAGAGTACCATTACATTCAGGTCATATTTCAAGTACTACATAAGCAGTAGAAAGTGGAAATATTATCAGTGTGACAGACTGGACACGAGCAGATTTTAAGGATCCCATCTTAGCATATGGGGGAAAATATTTATTAGGTTTGCTAAAAGCTGTAGTCAAAACAGCCCTCTGGTCTAACCTGCCTGTAGAGAAGCTGCCTACTGCCCTGGATGCTGTCAAATGCTGTGTCAACAGTTCACAAGCCTGCACGGAGAATTATTCCTCTCTTTTACAAAAATTGTTCATTTTCCAAACAAGATCATCTTCAGTTGACATCTTAATAAAAAACTGCTCTCTTGAGGATGCTCACAAAGTCTTGGAGACTAGAAGTGGAAAGGGCTTTTTAGGTCATCCACTTTGCCCGTCTGCCAGTGCATGATCATGCACTGAAATGAATATTTAATTCCTTGTCTGTTGCCATTTTGTGCCACGTACAAAGTGAAGCAGGATTTATCAGTTCAGTCAAAAACTCCTGTGGAAAAAGGCTCTCATTTGCAGATTCTGCATGTCTTGCTCACCTTAGCTAACATAAAGACTGGAAAATTTTGCATATTCTCCTTTCGGACTGAGACAAGAACCAGTAATTTTGGCTTAAAATTACACTGGAACTGAATAAAAGCAATTTTTGAAGCTTATTGATCAATTGTTTATCAGATTTATTTGCAGCAGAACTTGCATAGTTCTGGGTGTGGGAACAGAGTAAAGGGTAAAATTCACAGTTTAAACTGTTCAGAAACACAATCTTTGGTCTCTTTTTTCTTCATTTCTTTTCTTTTTTTCTTTTTTTCTTTTTTTTTTTTTAGCAGTTGAAAGCCTTTATTGATATAGACCCCAGACTAAAACTTTCCTTGTCTTCCAGAAGTCAAATATTGTTAAGATGAGGCTCTGTGGGCCGTGTCCCACACCATCTCACTCCGGATTCAGCTCTTGCCCTGCACAATGCCTGATGCTTCTGGGATTTTGACTGATTCACAATTACTTTGTTCCTGTCAGTGGAATCTTCATGAGATTCAATCCTTAAAAGTAGGTTCCAAAAAACCTTTCATCAATGTAGCAAGGTTCAAGGTAGTTAAGGATCCTCAGAACATCTATCAGAGCTACCATTATAGTGATAGTTTGCTACTTAAAATCCTTTTGGGCATAAGGTTTCTGGATAACCAAAGACAAATGTCTCTTCATGGTTGAATGTACACAGTATGTCCAAAGCTTCTGCTGCTGTGCTCACAAAATTGCAGAGGAAACACAAATGCTTTGGTATATCAACATCTGCGTAGATTTCCAGGGCCTGTTTTTTCATCTTTCCTTCTTTTAAGGTACTTGCAAAGAAACTGCCACTGTTCTGTTCCGAATTGTAGAAAAATGCTGTTAGTTCTCTAAATATCTGATCAGTCCTTCTTTGGGGATTCTGAGCAACTACTTCTTGTTTTAAGACTGAGGATATAAGACCTCAGTAACTGCACTTCTCTAAATTTTGCTGTTTATCCACCAAATCTATCTCCTAACACACGACCACATATCGTGTCCTAATAACATTATATCTTTTATTTCAGGTCTCTTTAATTACTGCAAAAGCCTTGAAGAAAAAAAAACAAAACACCAAGCCAGCATAAATGAAAAATTGTACAAAGTACAGTTACTGAAGTGAACACAGTTTCTACGCATGGTTAGAAAACACATTAAATGTCTTAAGATATTTATGCTAAATTAGACCTTGTACAAAGAGTTAATTATTTATAACATACATAAACACAGCATTTCCACACAGTTTTTGCTTATAACTCCCCTAACATTAAGTTCCAGCTTGCCTTAATTCTTGGGTCTTCATGAGAGCAAGTGAAATGGATTTGACAACAGGAAACAAGAGGTATTTATTTCAAAATACCTTGTTTACCTTGAAAGATGTTTACCCAGAAATCAGGAGACTTAATTACAATCATTCTACTGAATCAAGGAAGTAATTTCAAATTTTGTTCTGCTAATATGTTGGTTATAATGATAAAAATGTCTAATTTTTTTATTTGATAAAGGACATAAATTTAGAACATGAAATTGCAAATTCTAGTTCTTTTTTTTATTAGCTCTGGGGAAAGGACCAAGAACTCTTCTGGATATGATGGCCTTAAAAAGAATACCTTATAACTGAAAAAAACCCCAAACCCAACCACTAAAAACCCCAAAGTGATTCACTCTGAAGCTGAAACACATGAAGCTTAGTTTATAACATGTATTTATTGGTCATTATGATATCAAAAGTTACTGACAGTTTATGTTTTCTGGAACTAAGGAGTCAACTGTTCATTTTTTCCCAGGCTTTTACACATCTCATTGCTATCTAATCTCATGTCCACAAACCCACTGTAAACACAGACTGATGGAAAGTAAACACTGAAACCTCAGTATCAGATAAACAGAACACTGAAGATTCAAATTTTTCTCTACATAAGTCTTCCCAACCTAATTTACAGCAAACTTTCCATATGTATCAATTTTCATGGGACTTTATAAACTTTACATTGTTTTCCTTGATGAAGTCTACAGTTTTCCTGACCATACAAAGACTTAGATCAGACTGTCAGTAGATGGGAATTTGGAAAGTAAAGGAGATGCTGTGTACAGTTACAAAACATGTGTTATTCAGTACAGAAGTCAGGAAGAAAATATTTTTCACTTTTCCAAGAAAAAAATAATAAAAATGCCTTTAACACCAATGTCTTAACTTTTGTGAGAGCTTTTGTATGATTTTTGTAAAATTTTCATGCTTCTCTGACATTAAGACTTCCACAAAAGAAAGGAATGTTAGCAGGAACCTCTGTAGACATGCAGAAAATGTTGTGTCTCAACATTGCTCCTTTGCTTCATTTTACAGAAGCTAGGGGACAAAAAAGCCTGTAAAGTGGTTTTTAATGAGCTGGGTGAAGGTGCTAAAAGGGCATTTGAGAAATACCACTGTAGAGGAAGACAGTGAAATGTTTTTTAAGAAAAGAGATGCTTGGCCAGTTGAGGATTATAGTATTAGTGAAGACCAAAGTGATGAAGTGTGAAACCAAAAACCGAGAAGTTATGACTAACTTTATGTCCAGATACTACTATGGGTGTTGTAGGAAAAAAATAATTTTTAAAGCATATTAAACAAAAGATTAATTTCATATATGCCAGCATACGCAGAAGCTAATTTTGCAGATGCAATCTGTGGATCTAGTCACCTACATTTTTTAGTTCACTCGGAAAGTTCAGCCAGCAATTGTCTGAAATTTTCTAATTAGAAAATACCAGGGATAGTTTTATTGAAAGGGCTGCAGGAAATGGTGCATTAATAATATTTTTTAAATCAATTACATTTCTCCTTGAGTTATCTGAATGAAAAATACAAAATAGGACTGCTGAAGATAGAAATAAAAGTGCAGGACAATGAACAGGGCAGAGGTGTAAAACTCAGTCCAAAATGGAATAGGCAGATGTGGCCAGGATAAAGGAACTGCAGTCCAAACATTCCAGAGAAATGTGTAACATCTTTTGCAAACACTCCCCAACATAATTAGTGTTTAGTTTTGTGTGTTCTGATCATCAAAGGATTTTCAAAGCTGAAGAGTCAAAAATATTTCAACCTGATGCAAATTCCTAACCTGCTTTCACCCTGCTTTTAGTAAGGTGCTCATTGACTAATCAATCAGCGTATTAATTTCAGGTTTTCAAAGAAACTTGTGTCCATTTATTGTATAACATAAAGGTTTTCCCATGCTACTGCATATGCTTGTGTCCACAGCACCAAAAATACCACTTTATCCAGGTGAGTTAGGATAATCCCTGAGTTTATACACATTATTTCTGCTCTTGATAGATCTATGAATAAATGTTGAAAAAACCTGCATCCTAGAAAAGAAATCTCTGAGCAGTATTTTAGTCAATTTATTGGCCATAAATTTAAAAAAACCATCAAAGCAGCTTTTAAATTAACATGTATCCTTCAAGAAGATCATATGGCAGACATGCCAGAAATTTGCTTAGAAGGCTGGGTTGGTGAAAGGTTGGCAGAGAGATCGATACGTCTCTGTTTCTGCTGCAGCAACATCTAAATGAAGTGGCTGCTCATTTTGTGGGTGGTTCTTCTGCTTTTCAAATTCTCAGCTGGATAGTTGTGACTCTGTCCAGGCCCTGTCCTTCCCAAAGTACACAGAGATTGGGGAAAGGATAACTAGCAACTGTGAAAATAACTTGGACACCCAAATATGCTTTCCAAGGCAGTCATCTCATGAAACGGTCCAAATCTTAGGAAAGCAAGGACAGTTTGTAATAAAATATATTATATAAAACCATATTTATTTCAAGTGTATTAAGTGTAAAAAGACTTTCAAAGGCAGAAAGGAGAGTTACACCTTAAAGAAGTTGCACTTTTAAAAAAAGGAGGGTTTGCGTCATTAGGATAAACAGAGTGAGATTTTATGTTTTCAGATAAAGAATTATAGGTTCAGGTAGATGCAGATTAAAGTTTAAAAAGAAATCTGGTCCAAGAGAACATGCTAAACCCATAAAATTATATAAATATTCTCACATGATCTGCAGAAAAGTATAACTGTAATTGCCCTGTGATTAAAAAAAAATAAGTAATTTGTCTGAAACTCAAATATGTCATTTTATCATTCTAAAAATCAATATAATTAAAAACTACTCATGATTTGCAAGGTCCTTTTATTAAGGTAATTTTTTAAAGCTCAAAATTCGTAAATCCCAAAGCTTCTGTATGCACCAAGTGGCAAAGGGTAAAGGTGAAGTGCATGAGTGTTTTTGTTGTAGGGTTATCTCATTCCAAAGTACATTCTGGAGCACAGATGGAGCAGTCCTTATATTAACTTATTTCAGACAGAATACTTTTTATTTATTAACTTGCCAAATGTCTTGACTCCAGTTCAGTTCAATGGGTGGAGATTGTCATGTGTAAAGAAAATATGCTGTTCTGTTGTTGCTGGCTTTGCCTCATGAGTTTGGAGGCAGCAGACAGGAGCAGAGCTCCTCCAGCACACTCCCACAGAGGCACGGATGGAGCAGAAAGCTCCAGGAGGGCTGGCAGGGCTGAGGTGTCAGCCTTTCTGCATTTCTGCTCTGTCCTCGTGTGATCTGATGTTCCCGTTTTCTCCGTTCGCAGAGTCCGTGGCTCAAATGTCAACCTCTTGCTTGCAAAACTGCTTGATCTGGTTCCTACCAAAACCCAAGTCTCTCAGAATCCCAGTATCCCTTCTTCTGGTCACTCCAGCAATGCCCATCCTGCACACCTTGAGAGTTCCCTCCTTGAACAGCTGACACTCTGTAAGTTTTTAGTTACCTGTCTAGAGAGGTCATTGTTTCGGTGGTTTGACATCAGTTCTGTTTGAAGGGAGAGCAAAAAAGCAAAACTGCCCAGTTAACTCAATAGAGGTTAGATGGTAACCCATGGAAGGCAAGCATGCTTTCATGGAAATAGATCTGGCTAAAGATAAAGATCACTAGTGAAGGTATTCAAAATATTTGTATTAATGTGCAAAGGAACAATTTACAATTCTTATTTTACTATCTCACATGTGCGAAGACCACTTTACAGTACATCTGCGTTAAAAATTGAGGGGTCTGTAAAAACACAAACATTTCTTACTTCTGAAATTAATGCTAAAAGCATGAAACTTAAGTAGTTAATTTGATTTTGACATAATTGTCGAAGCAAAACACAAAGTAGGAATACTGTGAACTCTTTGGGGCAAACTTTTCTGTTCATGCTACAAACGTACTTGCAGTGAAATAGCAGCACACAAAGAAGCACGCATTTAGCTGTCCTTAATTTTTTATTGTGCTAAGTCGTTTAAAAAAAATCATTAGTGTGATGACTGTGAAACTCTGAAATGTTAAAAGAGCAAGCAGCTTGCAGCTCTTGATTCCCTGAAGATAGCTGAGAGCCTGCAGGGTCAGCCAAGTAGTGACTTGTGGAAGCAGTGTCCTGCTTGTGCCTTGCTGGCTGGCTGTGGGGCTGCTTCATAGCTCTCTGGGGACAGGGCTGAGGGCTTTGGAGAGCAGGCTCTTCAGCTGCCACAGGTCAGAATTACGCCTCTCACGTCTCATTGTTGGGGTTTCTCCTTTTGTCCAGCTTGACTCCAGATGTTCCCAGTGCTCTTAGTTAACCAAATGATGTGTAATTGGAATGAGACCTAGATCAGAAGCTCTAAAAAAAAGAAAATGGAGCAAGTAGAAATGGCAGGTATCTACGCCATCCAGGAGCCTTGAGTTCTGCAGGTGTCCACAGATTCCTCCTCTTGGAAATAAGAAAATATGCATTGGGGTCCTATTTCTACCTCATAGTAGATTCTCTCTCCAGACAAATTGATGGTAATTTTTTAAAAATCTTTTTTTTTGTGCTCATCAAGGGGCAGTTCAGATGCATTTGAGCCTGGATTCCCAAGGAGATCAAGCCAGCCTAGATATGGTTAGTGTAACTCTTGGGAAATCAAAAGTGCTCCAATGATAAGGAGTGTGGGAAGTGTCTTTGTATTGGCGTGATAAAGTTGTCATGTTTATACAATGTTTAACATATTCAAATGTCTGACTTATGTGTTAATCAACCAACATTTCTTCCCACACCCATTGCTGAAGTGGTAGAAATAACTATAGTGCAAGTATTTCTTTCATGTGCCGTTTTTGCCTGACACTTTCACAGAAACAGAAAATAGAGAAAAAATCTTGCTTTTTTTATGCTTTCTTTCCACTACTCAGTTCATTAAAAAGACCTTGGTTTGTCTACAAATAAGTTTCCTATCTATTTTAACACTTGCATAATGAGCATCTATGTGGTTTGGAATGCTGATTTATTTTAACAGAATCTTCAAAGATTCCTTTCAGCTTGAAACATATCAGAATGTCACACTTCAATATCAGTTCCAGAAAGAGCCAGATGCAGAAACTTCTGGGAAGGATTAATAGTTTTTTTTCTCTTTGGAAGGTCATTAGCTCTGCATGAATAGATTAAAGATTCCTTGCTCATTGTATTCCAAAATAGCAAAGCACTGGGTCTAAAGAAAAAGTAGTGCACATTGTTAGATGATAACATTGTAAGTTATTCAAGGTCAAATTCTTTGAATTCTTAAGGTTTGAATTATTTTTTATTCTTTGCTTAGCAGAAATTGCAGTCCACCCTACTTGTGTACTTTCACGAGTATCACATTAAAAGCATCCTGTGAACATTCAAATATTGCTGCTGACAGCTTTGTAGCTTTACAAAGACAATCATGAGATGAATTTTCCTAATGGTCATTTGTTTGAAAACAGTGTTTCAATCACAGTTTAAAGATGAGCTCTGAAAAGACATCTGATTGCAACTTTGAAAAGGTTTTTAAAAAAGTTAATAGAAAAGACCCCGTTCTCCCCTCCTCCCATGCTTGCATATAGGAAATGTTTGATGTAGATATATGTTGTTTTTTCACCTACATGACATTTTATTCTCAGGTTAACAGAAAAAAATAATATGACCAGAATCCATTGTTGAAATTTTGCATGCTGTATGTTCATCTTTATGAGGAATCTTTTTTAAGGTGGAATTCGCAAATACACTAAAATGATGGTGCCATAAATTTGCCCTGAACACACACACACACCTTGTCCTCATGTTTTCTTTGTATCATGGTATCATCTGCACTGAGGGGTAGGGAAACTCAGGCTTTACTATGACATAATTTGTGAGATTTTATTTTAAATGGAGGTCCTGACACTCAAAACTTTTTTGGTGATAACAGCACACAGCACCAGTTTTTAGTCCATACAGCATAAACGTTACAAATTCTTACCAAATATAATGTGCAGCTTTCATTCTCTTGATGTTGTTTGAGGACCTGTGCCCTTGCCCTTGGTTCTGTTGTCGAACATGATGCCTTTGGCACCCAGGTGTGGCATGAGGGGGTATCAGCTTCAACAGCAGCTGCTGACATGGCAAGCAGATATGGAAAGCTGCTCTGATTTTGAGGACAGTGAGTATCTATCCCACCAGAAGTTCATAAACCTTTCCATGATCTTCCCTTGTCCTTAATTTGAACACTCGTGTGTGCACTGTGGTATGCACTGGTGGCATACCGCACACAGGCTTTTCACCACTTTACAACAGGAGTTGACTATAAAATATTAGGGACTATATCATGTGACAACGTGTTGCACCATGTGGCAAATTTGCTGCTTCTTTTCCCACTGAAGTTTCAAGGTGCTGCTGTTCATTCCTGCACTGACGCTGCAGCCCCCAGAGCCAGGCACCACTTGGCTCTGCGTGCAAAGGGTGTGTAAGAGAGAGCTGCAGGGCTGTTCAAAAGGAAAGGATCTTCTCTTTTGCAATGTGGAACCAAGTAAATACTCTTGTCAGTATGTTTTTCATACTTAATAACCTACAGGGCTCCTGGTTTGTATCCCACCCAGGCAAACGTGCATGCACGCACCTGCAGAAGGCTACTGTAAGGCTTTATCCTGAGGTCGCCCGGGGCTAAAAAGCGTTAGAACAGACACTGATGGAAAGCATTTTGCAAGTTCTGTCTTTTTTTGTTGTTTCCCTACTGCAATCATCTCAAATCACGAAAATTGAAGCAATTGCACTTACTGAGAACAAGCATGGGGCGGAAAGTCATTTATCATTTGTATTGAAATTTTTTGTAACAGTTAGTAAAATTGATAAGTTCATTGATATATTTTGCACTGCAATGCCCAATTTAGCTTGGAATATGAACCTCAACAGCAGTGCAGCTCTCTGTAGCTTGTGTACATGCAAAATTTTGGAAATGTTAACCATTATAAGGATATTAATTAAATACATCCTCAGAAATTTGTTCTACACTGTGCCTGTATTTAAGAAATGCCTTTTTTTTCCCTTCAGAAGTTCAGCCAAAGTATAGACGATCTGAATCTGGGGATCTGCAGTATCTGAACATTGGCAGAGGACTAACCAATTTGCAGTGTAATACTCCAGAATTTTTTACTGTTTCATTCCCTGGTGGCATAATTCTGCTTCCAAATGTACCAAGAGTTTGATGGGAATGCCAGTTATATTTGTGAGGAATAATGGTGACTATCATCTGGCTGGTGAGGATCAAGTTTGAAGTACCTGACAATCTCCATAAACTGTAATTCACTAAATATGCCACTGGATCAGGACCATCATTGTGCTCATATATTTATTTTGTA
The DNA here is from genome assembly GCA_013389985.1 of Dryoscopus gambensis. NCBI lineage: Eukaryota > Metazoa > Chordata > Aves > Passeriformes > Malaconotidae > Dryoscopus > Dryoscopus gambensis. Next base: position 40,350 of record WEIT01021946.1, read on the forward strand.
TTTTTAGAAAATATTATCTTGTCTTTATGTTGTAGCTTCCCATTTGATTAACATAAGGATGGCACTTGATAAAGTTCTCAGAGCTCTATAGATGGTAAATGTGTGAAGTGATTAGTTATTTTGTAATTTCATTGCTCTTCCAAAGGAAAATCTTTCTTTTACTTTCTGAGTAGTTAAAATGGTCATGGGTGATTCCTTGGGAGCTGGAAAATTCATGGTATGCAGTGGTTTAGTTCAAATGGCAAAACATAAAGAGGCAAAGGAAGGCAGCTTATGGGAAACATAGTACAATAACAACTCTGACCTCTTGGCCTCTAGAAATTAGGAAGTGCCATTCCTAAATCAAAACCAGCACCAGCAGTTCTGGGAATGGAAACAGGCTTAATTCTCTGTAGTGCAAAGAACCCAAAACTTCACAGTAGGTCAGAATTTCAGTCCTGTGTACGTGTCCACTTGTTTTATGTATTCCCAAGAGCTGTGTGCTCTGCTGGCCTCAAGAACAAGCAGAAGCCATTGGGGTGATGCCGGGTGGGTGGCAGGGGACTGGCACTCTTCCCATGCCAGTGGGATGCAGATTGCCCTGGAGAGGGGGTATTTGTATAGTCCTCTCTTCCCACCAGGGGATCTCTTTGCAATCAAGACTCTGTTTCTCTCCTATAATGCCAGCTGAACTGGCTGAATGCTGCCACTGCTGCAAACATCAGGAAAGGCTCACCCACACCAAATCTCTAATTTTGGAATAAATACCGATCAGGCATAGTGGCATCCACCAAGAGATTCTTTCCACTGCTCCTTCTTTTAATCTTTGGCATGCAAGATTTCTTCAGTGGTGTGGGTCCTGGGGCTTGACTGATCTCTAGCAAGAGTTTGGTGGAATATCCCCTTGAGGACAGGGAGTTCAGCTGGGCTGGGAAGGTGGGATGACATGTGTCTTCATTTACGGCATACTCTCAATTCTTTGCTCACAAAATCATGACTATGGTATTCTTCTGTAATCACAATGCTGGCCTAATAGTGTTGTTTTTCAGTGTAATCATACCGGCCTATTCACTGTTCTGCCATTGGAAAAAAAGGATGTTCAATACCATTCAAATAAGGATTTAAATAATTGGAGGAGGCACTGTTCTGAATTTTCCATGTGTGTAGAAAATGATGTGCTGAGAAGAATGCATTCTTATATTAAGGAGTAAGAAGATTTCACACTTCAAAGCTGTTTATTGGAAAAATAGTTATATTGTTCCAGTTTAAAAAGCAGATTTCTCCTATTATGTTTATTTCTATTTTCCATGAGACAGAGTTGGTAGGAAAGGAGATAGAAAGCATCCCTTGTCTTTAGGAAACAAAGAGCAAGTGGATCTTCAATGAGGCATAAGAATTTTCTGATACACAGAATAGTTTGAATCCAATTTGCATAAGGGTCTCAAGTAATAATTTTAAAATAGTTATGTTATTACCACTCTTCATGCCACAGAGTCTGCAGGGATGAAAATGAATGAATGTGTGGTATTTTCATTTGGTTTTCCAGATGATTCTTCCTAACCATTTAACTTGGTCACCAGAGCCCACCACAGCTTGGTGGTTACTACTTTGGGGGAGCGGGTGCGTGGGTGATGGGTGTGGGGTTGTGGTACCTTTTGACTCAGTGTATCTGAGAAAACTTTCCCACACTTTCCTTTCACAGCCCCGACAGTTCTTACTGACATATAATTGACCCGTTTGAAGTAGGGTTTTCTGTTCTGTAATATTAAAATAAAACCTACAAGCTTATATATAGACCTTAGCCATAAAATCAGTTCAGATCGGTAGCATAGCTGCATACCTATTTATATTTTTTTAATAACTTCTTTATATGCCATTATACTTGATGTTGTTGGTATAGACTCTGAGACTCTCAAATACCGGGTGGTGATATAATGTTCTTAGGACAGGATTCATCTTGAAAGGAAAGATGCTTCTAAAGCTGCCTTTGAAAAGCAGAACAGATCAACCCATATATCTGAATTAGGGTCCCAAGTTGTTTTTCCATGCATGACATGAATTCATAAGTGGCACCACTTTCCAATAGCTGAGATATAATGCACTCTATGACAGGATACTGGGGTTAACAGCAGAGAAAAGAATGTGACGAGGTCACAGATCAGAAAAAATCCCATAACATAGATGCCGAGAGAATCCTTGCAGTCAGCCCTCCAGGCAGTCCACCCACCAGTGTGAGCAGCATCGGGGTTGGCTCCAGCGTGGTACACTTCCCCTCTTTCCAGAGAAGCAGCTGGATGCTGCTTCTCCTTTCTAGGAAATCAGTGTGCTCTTTGGGACACATGGAGCTCTTACAGTCCAGAAGAGAACGTCATACCTGCCTCATACCATCAAAACTGGGCTGACTCTATTCCTGAAGACTGCTTTTTTTTCCCCCCCCAAACTGGGATTTCATTGTTGATAGAAGACTCTTCTACTGCAATGGTCTCTGACCGTCTTGCATGTCTGCAGTGGCCTTCACTAAGAATAGGTTTGGGTTTCTTTCAAAATTTCAATTTTTTTTGCCATGGTAATTCTTTTGCTCCCCAGCCTGTTAATATTGAACAGATCAAGAGTTAAAACTTTTAATCCTGTGTTCTTCTGTTTTCTGTTTTTTCTAACAGATGAGTCATGAGTATGGATGGCCTTTTGTTACTCTTTAGTAAACTCAAACAAGAATATTTATTCCCTCATTAGAAAAACAATAAATCAGCAAACAGAAAAATGTGAAATAATGGTTTTTAAAATATATTGGCCATATCTTACAGTTATTGTTCTTTTTTTTTTTTTAATTTGAAAGAGATGACCAAAAAAAAAAAAAGTGCTCCTAAAATCTGCTGGATTGCTATTGCTGAAGCCTAAAGCCTGGAACCTTTTGATGGTGAGGTCCCGTAGGAACCAACAGCTGAAGTATAATAAACCTGGGCTCTTCTGGGAACCACATGTAATGTCTGGAGCAATGGTGACTTGAGCAGAGCCAACAAGAGGGAGTGATTTGCATGATGTAACTGCTTTCTACACCAGCCCCAAGGTTGAAAGGATATCTGCTTTTTATGATATTTCATTCTCAGACTGTTCTTCTGATGAATTTTACACATTTTTGTTAGTTAGATATATATCCAAATACAATTTATTTTGTGATTGTGTAAAATTAAGCATAGACACAAATTCAGAACCGAGGGTTTTTTTAAATTTATAAATATTTTGAGCCATCTTATATTATTTTGATGTTCAACAAGCACAAGTTGTGTGCCCAAAAGTCTTTATGGGACACTCTCCTGCCAGAAAGTCTTGTAGCTGTTTCATTAAGTACTTCCTTAGGTGGATAGGACTGTGCTATTTCTTTAAAAAGTGAAGATCTGGGGGTTTTTTTCAGCTGTACAGTGGAAATCTGGATTAGAGACAAAAAGAAAGGATTCCTTTCAAAATAATTTTGACACCTTGGTGAAAAGGAGGAGCATCCGCACGAAGGCGTGGAGCCAGTGTTCTGAATTAACGGGTTCCGTCCCTGGCGACAGGAGTAGGTGCGTGTTCAGTACAGAGAAACCCCGCCCTGGCCATAGATGTCAAATTCCCCAGCATTCAGTCCACCCAGAGGTCATTAAACCGCTTTGGCTTCTGTCCCTTCTGCTGTGAAGAGAAAATGCTGTGGGTGCTGCCTCTGCTTCACCCGTATGCAATCATAATGTTGGCTCTGCCTTAAGAGCCTTCACAGCTGTGCTGTAACACAGTTCCCAGCATGACTCAGATGAAGGATTTTATTTAATCTGCACAGGACTTTGGAAAAAAAGAGAATTTTTTGTTTGTGGAAACCTTGAGAATGTGCAAAACTGAAAAAAGAGCACATGTGAACAAGGGGCTGGGTCTCAAAACTTGATTTCCCATTGTCTTAGGATAAAATTTCAGTGAAAATGGAAAGATGGGAGAAGAATGAAACCATTTCATTGCCTTGGCTGCCTTCAGTCCTGTAATTGTCCATCAGGGCATCAGTCACAGTTTGCATTGCTTCTAGCTCTCAAACAGGAATGGTTAAGAAATACATGGCTGTGTTTTGGAGGTTTTTTTTGTTTAGTGGCTCTAGATTCAGCTTTTCTTGTAGGTTCTTTCCCCCTCTGTGCTTTCTGCTACTATTTGCACTATTTACAGTGCTTTATTTCTGTAAAACTGTACAGTCCTTTGAAAATTTGGGGATTCTTTACTATCATTAAAATCCACAAAAAACAAAAAGATAACTATCTTGTTGCTGCATAGGAGTAACTGTAATGGCAAAATTTGAAGATTCTTAGTTCAGATTAAGCTCTTGGAAACAAGGAATAGTTGCCAGCTGACTCTACAGGCCAGAACTTCGGGAACTTTGAAAGCAACATTTATATAATTTACTTAAGGACTGACCGTTTGGGGTGGTGGACCAAAGGTTACCTGAAAAATATGTGAGAACAAGTCTCTCATTTTTGTTTCTGAGACAGAATGTCACTAATCACAGGATTCAAACAGGCACAAGGAATCCCAAATTGCATGAATATTCCAGCATCTCATGTAGAGGTAGTCAACAGTTTTGATCTACACATCTTTTATGGTATCTACAGTAGAGCGCAGGTACATTCAATAAATTTCACAAGCAATTGTTTCAGGTTCCTCCATAAAAATGCACCCATTTTGATATGAGTACCTTTTCCAGTCTAGTCCAGATGCCAAGATTGCATCCATAGGAAGCTGAGTATTGACCAAGAGCTACTTACTAAATAATCCAAAATGCCCTGCAAGAGTCAAGGACCTGCTCTTTAGGGGGCTGTTTCTGCACAGAGGATGTGAAAAGGAAGACTTTGAACACAAAGTGTGCAGAGGATGTTCAAGGAAAGTTTCTGTGCCACAGCCTCCTCAGGCCCTGTAAATAAAGTGGTGAAAGCCATTCAAAAGGAATTGACTTGTGGCAGTAAATGGCAATTGCTAGAGAATTTTACACTGGAATTATAAAATCAATTCTACAACCATTATTATGTGAAGGTAGCACTGATGAGGAATTTTAGTGTAGCTGAGCATTGCTGTGCTTGAACCACAGCAAATATGCTGCAGAACACAAGGAAGGGTTAATGTTTTTATGGGATGTAATCATCAAGAGGTATGGTTTATGCTTCTGTACAGAAACCTCAGGCTTCATTTCTGTACAAATTTACATTGATACTCCAACGCCTATGGCAAACAGGAGGTGTCATGGACAAATTTGGGTTCATAATTTAGCTATAGAATAGCATAATATCTAAGGTGGGCAATCCAGAAGAGTTAGAATTTAAATTTTATTCAGAAAAGTGTTGCAGTGTAAAAATTAAATGCAAGCATTAGTGAAAACAAGGGAGTCACCAAGAGTGTTCTTTTTTTGAAAGGTTAGATTTTAAAAATTTAGAGAAATGTTTATTGTGGTCAAATAGGCCAAAAATTTTTCAGAACTCAATGTGGAAGTGTTTTTAAGTCAAAGACCATGAATAATTTTTTTTTCCTCAAATGTGAACACTTCACTTACCAAGTAACAATCATTAGACTTCATGAAAATTAAAAAACTAGTGACAAACATGTAGACATTGTTACAGAAAATTGACTTGCATGTGATTTTGCTAAAAAGTTAATTCAGTTTAATTCTCTTTCCAAAGCTGAGAATGGTTTGTATCCAAGGTTTGATCTGTTCATACATTTTGTTGAAGGGAAACAAACAAGTAAATCCAGGTTCTTGGGTTTATTTCTTGTTCTATCTTATGTTCAGAGCATAACTCCAGAAGAGGAGAAAACCTTATAGGCCCTTGCATAAAAATTTGGAGCCTGTTGTCTTATGTTCTAGGATGGCTCAGCAGGAGCTGGTTATCTCTTTGTTGATTGTAGCTACTTGTATGCCATAAACCAAATAACCTAACAGGTAAGTGATATGATACTGGGTATGAAAGCCCAAACCTGCAGGAAGTAGTTCTGCCAGTGCAACAGAGACAGCATGGAATATTGGGAGATGCAGGGAAAAAAGTGGTGTGTAATTCCTTTGGAATATATCAAGACATTCATACCTTGTAAACATTTAAGACACAGAAGAGACTTTCATGATATGATAGAAGTGACATCAAATTATTTAAGACCTCTTAATACTTGCTTCAGCCTCCTCCACCTCAGGTGACCCCAGCAGAAGAGGGTGTTTCAGTTTAAGTGCAAATGTATTTCAGATAAATAGGTTTTGAAATGAGATCCAGTACCTACCAGATTAAACTTCAGGCTGCTCTTATTTGGTGATGCATACAGAGATATGGGCCCCTTTTTTGCACGACAATTCATGGTGCTCACAAATTATTGATAGGAGGGATGATTCCCTGGGTCACTGTAATCTCAGCAACACTTGAGAACAAATGAATGAGCACTTCTGCAGGACATGACCTGGATCAGATTGATCAACAGAGAGCAGCAATTGGTGTGGTCATTGTTTTAGCAGAGATGCCCACTGTGACAGCTTTCTGCATTCACCTTGGGGTCTCCCAAACTTGGGTTTAAGGCTACTTTACCAGCAAAACCACATTCATAACAAAACCGGCTCACACCATCTGATTTTGAAAACAAGTTTGTGTGTTCTGATCTTATTCTCAGTAAAGTTTTGAGTGGAATAAAGAAATAACTGTGTTTAAAAGGGATTAGTAATCTCAAGATTTCTTTCCTATTTTTTTTGTCCTCTCTACCTTCTTGTTTGAGGAGCAAACAGACAAGAAAAATGTTCTGCATTCCTTTCAAATATTGTAATGACAGCATCAAACTGAATTACTTTAAAAGATTTAGTTTGAGAGATTGATGCTTGGAATTTGCGATCTTGTTCTCTTAATAATTTTTTTATAATGCTTTCTTTCTCCCCAGGTAACATGAAATCGTGCTGTGAGGTAGAAATGGTGATAACAGCACTGGAACAGGATTGTGACTTTTCAGTCCTTCCTTTCGTTAACTCTGATTGCTCATCAGCAGAAATATGCAGGTTTGCTCCTCCACTTCTGGGATTCTTTCAGTCTGTGCAGCTACATCAGTACTTAACTTTTATCTTTGTTAGGGAGTACTAAGAATTAAAAATCCTCTTTGGGTTGTACCCATTGACTCCTAATTAACATGAAAAAATGCTTTACCCCGGGGGCTTTGGCACGGGGCTCTTTTTTCACATGCATATATGTCACACAGAGAGCACACTAACTGTTCATATACAGTGTCAGCGTGCGTTCCGTACACACACAAAAGATCCAGATGTGCTGTGTAGCTTGTTTAGTTGACTTTAGTCTTCTGTAAAGCCAAGAGAAATATTAATCATTCATTTACTGTTAGGGGATGGGTCTTCTTCTCATGTTTCAGTAAAGGGGGTGGAAAAGAAAAGTAAGCCAATTTTTTTCCTATTTAAGGCCAAAGCTGGGGAATGCTTGTGGCTGAGTTCTGTACATGGCCCGGTGCTGGAAGGGCAGGGAGCAACCGATGTTGCTATTTTGAATAGATTTTTTCTTCCCCCCCCATTTTTATTTTTGCACAGAGAGTCTCATGTCTAATATTTAGACATGATGAGCTCTGTGCAAAAAGTAACTTTGCTCATTCTTGCCGTGTTTCAACCCTCAGTTATTTTGGCACAACAAGTCGGTGAGTAATTCAAGCTTCTTATGATTTCATGTTTTTATTTTATTTTTATTTTTACCAATAATTTTAGTAGCTTGTAAGAAACGTGTATGCAAGAATCTCACCAGAACACTTTTCCTTCACTAATTCAGCAGTCAGATATTTACTAGTGAGGCTGAAAGCTGGGGCTTGCAGTACCATCCCAAAGGTTTCTCTTTGCTTTGCTTTCTTTACAGTTAGAAGGACTGTACAGTGCTGTCTGCCTTGGCTGCATTTGTTCTTGTTCTTACTTGTTTTCCTGCTACAGACACCGGAGAGATTCTAAGTTATTTCTTTTAACTCTTGGAATAACATTTTAACTGTTAGCTCCGTGCTGCCTGGGAGCTCTTTGTCACAAGCAGTAAGTCTTTGCTTCCAGCTATTTTATTTGGAGTTCTCCTTTGTACTTGTTTGTCTTACACCGGCAGCATGGGGGTTTCTTTAAACAATTTGTGTGCAGAAAAAAGCCTTCAAATTCAAACCAGTTCTGTTGAAGAGTTTTTAAGAGTGATATATGAAAATATGTCAGCTTATAAAATTTTTACTTTGGCATAGCTGCAATAGTTTGAATCAGGCATCTACAGGCTGTTTCAGCCCCTCACAAGACTGATTAGCAGTTGATGGTATGTGGAAGTCCATGCGAGTATGTGTGTGCATGTTTACAGAGAGCAAGAACACCAAAAACCAAGTGAACATGGAATTCAGAGGGGAGAGAAGTACTTTGTATACAAGAATTCAATGTAGAGTGAAGATAAGTGTGGTATGAGTATTTAAGTTAAACAGATGACATTCCACAAGTCCAGCTGACCTTTTTTGGATGTGCTCCGTTCCTGCTTGCCAGATATTGTAAACCAGACCTTCCTTAAGATAAAACACTTTTCTTTCCTGTAAATATGAAAGATTGGCAATTTATTTATTCCTACACAGAGGCAAGGAACAACCTTACAATTGACTCAATAAGCAGCAGCCAAAGAAACGGTAGCGCTGTAAAGGAAAGCCAAATGCCTTTAATACCACACCCTGCACTACTCTGTATGACACACATCATGAAAACGATTACTTGAGCCATTTCATGGCAAATCCATCTGTCTCACCGTACCTGGACAGGGACCTCTGCCGAGGGGTGACTGTGAGTCCACCAGGAGCTGCCTGTTGGTACTGGAGCACTTGGAGCTCAGGAGGATCTGTGCATGGGCAAATCAGGCAATAGCCTCTGCAGCAGCAGCATGCCCAAACAGCAGCCTCCCTCACCCAGCAGACACAAGCTAAGCCTAAGTGTCTATAAAAAAACCCCCAACCAATGCATATAAAGATATTCTGTAGAGAGGAAACAGAATTTAATGTGAGCTGATCCTTTTCAGTTTCTGCTTTCCCATATACAAACTCTCTCTCCAATAATCTTAAATAAAGATTATAAAATGCAGTGATTATAAAATTTGAGCAAATGTGTGCTGTGAGTCTTGTCTGCTTACAGCAGCAAATAATATATATATTGTTTATATTTAACATGCAGTAAGTGTACTTTTATATACCTATGCTTATCTATAGAGGGATAAGGACTAAGAGACCATCCAATATGAAGAGAAGGAGCATCAGTTTTATTTCTCTCTATAAACAAACCCCTCCTGAGTGCCAGGTCTCCTTCCCTCACTCTAGTCATATCCCTGGACATTGCTGAGGTGCAACATATATTTGACTCAATAAATGGTAAATTTTGGGAAGAAGAACAACACACAAATGAAGTGTGAATGAGTATTCTCATTTCTCTGCCACATTCCTGTTTCATGGTGTTGTAACATTTCCTTACTGGGCTAACTTCCATACTATTTAGAGGGATGAGGTTACACAGAGAGACTGATAAATCACAAGTCATCCCTCAAAAAATTGAATTCTCTTCTCACTTTAGACTGTTTCTTTCCATACATTTGAATATGCTTTTCTCACAGAAAATAATAATTGAAGGAGTTGATTATTAACATCACTGATTCATGTGCAGGGCAGGGAATGGACTGGGAAACCAAATTTTCCACAACTGAAAAGAGAATTTCCAGACATGCTAAAATGCTCTGTCTTGTCAAGAAAAATGTTTATATGGTTAGTATCAAATGTAAGTCAATATAAAATTTTCCTTGGGAAGTCCTGCCAGGAGACAAGACTTGGCAAGATATTAAGGAAACTGCTCAGTATACACAGAGTTTAGGGTAGTCAGATGTACCCCCGGGCTATGTGTTTCTTTGTCTTGCTGTAATAGTTTAGAATGGAGATTTGAGTACAGCCTCAGGCTAAACCTCTTCAAGAGCTTGGGATCCCGATACTGTGGAACAAGGAATATTCTGTGACTCCCATGACCAAAAGCTGTATGTCCTTGTAACCCACTAGGATGTTTTTAGCCTGGAGGTGAAATCACCTTGACACAATCCAGGTTTTCTGATGTGTGTCATGGCTTTCAAGCCCTGCCCATGTTTAAGATAAGATGCCTCCTGATGGTTGACAGGACATGAAGCCAGTGCTTTGGACAGATGATTCAGAGTCCAGCAATGTGTATTCAGTTCCACTCTTTGAAGGCACCTTTACATCCTGCATATTAAACATCCTGCATCCTACTCAAAAGTGTAACATCTTGGAATGCTTCTTTAGGAAAGAAATCCATTCTCCACCCAGCAAGCACAACATGTGCCATTTGCTAAGCCTTGAAGCCTGCATTCATCCCATTTATCTTGAGTTTGTAGAGGCAATCGCAACAGCTACTTCCAGAAGATGGCATAAATTTCAGCTAGACAGACTGGAGGTATTTGGCAGTTTCCACTGCCTACAGAGGAAGCACATCCACAGCACCCTCACATCAGTGCCAAAAGGGAAGTCAGATGGATTTGGACCTGTCTCGGCTGCATCTGCAACGCTTAAAGGACACCGCACGCAGCCAGAGGGGGACCCTTCTCATAGGTACACCCATAGTCCTTGAGGAACTTCACCGAGGTCATAAAGAAAACTCTACTGCTCTGAAAGCAGTGTGAGAGCAATGCCAGAAACTCTTTTGTATTATTCCAAGTAATTTTTTGCTCTAATGTAATTTAGTGTTTTCCTTGTAATGCAAGTATTACCTTGGATGTTTGGTCAGGAAACTCATTTCTGAGGTAATGGCTGAATGCTAAAATCTCTCTGACAAGACTTATTGACCTTTCACATCACTTTCAGTTGCAAATTGCAGTTTTAAAATTATATATAACCATTACATGTAGGTTTCAGGAGGCAGCATGCAAATGACTTTTCCTGCTGAGCACCCAGGCATGCATGCACCAGCATACAAATGACTTTTCCTCCTGATCCTTGAGAAAAGAATGATATTTTAGGAAAACTTGTAAACAGCTGATTTGGCCATTTTACTTTTTTTTTAATAACTGGGAAGGATTAGATAGCACGTGAAGTAGATGGGCACTGTACAGATGTAGTTTATTTGTGAGACTGCCAGACTGTCGTGTTTAGCACTTAGCTGTATGGAGCACTGCACACATGTGTTCTTTGTTGACAAATTTCCAGTTTAAGGGTAATGCTAACAACAGTCAGAACTATCTCTCCTCAAAGGTTTTGGTAGCACAGTAAGGTTCCCCTCCAGAGTTTTGACAGTAAAACCAGATGATGCATGTCTGCTTGCCAAAAGATAATTAACCATCGTAAGTAACCTGGACTATATGAAGTAATGAAATATCAGGGGTCTACTCCTCTTCTTCCATTTTTTCCTAACTGGTTTTTACCAAGCACATGGCAGACAAGGTTACGCTTAGGAAAATTGAAACATTCCTTTCTGGTCTGGAAAAATCGTGCTAAATGAAAGCCTGGGGAATCCACCCCCTCTAAATATTATATATATGTTCTTGGAAATATGACAAATTTCATAAACACATTTTATATCACACATGCCTGGAACACATTAGCCTTAGGAAAATGAGACTATTATATAACCCTTTCATTATTTTCCAGATTTGTTTTTGACTTGAGACCAAATCACCAAATCTACACAGATTGATTTTTCTAAAAGAGGAGGTGGAGTTGGAAACATCCACTGCTTTATTGCAGGGGGAAGAGGCGGAGGTAGAAGGGTGTTGACGCTGGCACAAATATCACTGTTGATGCCTCTGTCAGAGTCATTGTTTGCTCTCCTCTTAGTGCTGCAGATTACAAGCAGATCCTATTTCCTCTTCCAGCTTCTGCCAAAGTGTTGAGGTTTGAAATAGGCAGCCAGGTGTCACTTGCAAACTCTGCTGATGCCAGCATTACACAACAGCAGGGGGAGAGTTGTACTCAAGAAAAAGAAAGAAGGGAATTGCTATCACTTTTTTGCTCCACAGGCTGACTGAGAAACCAGGCTGACACTGTTCCATTAGTCACTGTCCCAGTTATGTGCTAATGTTGTTCACACCTTGTTTTAATCAGAAATCTGCAGAAAATGGGCCATACCTGCCCTCATAATTGGGACAGCATGCTGAGGGTCGGAAACAGAAATGATCCAGAGTGGCATTTAGCATTTGGGGTTAAAAGCAACCTCCTCAGATTTGAAAGGTTCAGCCTACCAGGAGGGGCAAACAATAACAAAGTGCACTTTCCCAGGCTAGCGGGAACCTGGAGCACTGTATCACTCTGGGTGTTTCTGTGGTAGGTTCGTAGTCTGCAGAAGAGCACAAGCCACAGCTGCTGTAAGAGTTGCAAGATTTAATTTGTTGATTTGAAGTAATAACTCGTCAAAACTCACAGAATTAGAAATTAGTGCAATGGTCATACCATTAATACTCCAGATTATGCCGTCCTTTAGTCATGCTTGTTTAAGAAACTGGGCAAAAGATCTCTCTTAAGAAAAGGGAAATTGTTGGCAATGGTAAAGATATGTTGTTAACAAATAGGGGCTTTTATGGTCTTAAAGTAACTGCATTAGAGTCCTACAGAATTGCAGTTCAATATGATGGAGTACAGTTCAATTTATTATTGGCAGCGCCCAAAAAAATAAAACAGACTTGCAAAAGGTGTAATAAAATATGTTCTGATTCAACATTGCTACTGTTAGCTCATTCTCCATGTAGTAGCTTGGTAAATTGAAGATTACTTGACTTTAACATGCTTTAGAGTTCAGTATCTACCGCCAATTGTCTATAATTTTGAGACATTCTGATTTCATTTTTTGGCAGATGTTAAATAACCTTTAGCCTTAAATGGAACAAAAATTTTAGTTTCATCATTTTACCTAAGCAATACTTTACCTACCCTCCTTCTACATGTGAATGATAATGCACCTTGTGCAGAAGCAGAACTGGGCACAGATGTGATTCCTGCTCCAGGAGAGGTGCAAGAAGTGTTATTTTACTTCTGTAGTTTCAGGTCAGGCTGTCGAGGTTAACATGGCTGGGTGCAGAGAGCGCTGCAGCCCCTGGCCCTCAGCATGCTGCCCATCTCCAGCCGAGGGGATCCAGCGGACTCCTCCTGGAGGGAAGGCTGCGTGGGGCCGTGTTGGTCACAGCGGTGGTGTCCCTGAGGCAGGGGATCCAGTGGATTCCCCCTGGAGGGAAGGCTGCGTGGGGCCGTGTTGGTCACAGCGGTGGTGTCCCTGAGGCAGAGGTGCCGTGTGGTGGCTCGCTGCTGCCGGCTTCCCACAGCCATGCTGCTTCTAGGCATGGGAGCCAGTCCTCTGCCGTGGTGACTGCTGCAGGACAGCTACTTCCCTAGGGATTGTCTTTCTTCCACTGAAACTTTTGATGCACAAGGTTTGTGAAGCTTTGCTTTCTGTCCTCTTTATGGCTTCCCTTACAAGAGATGTTTTGTCACTGGAAAAATCACTAAGGAATTCCCACAGAATTTCCTGATTTTTCTCCATTCCACACAGTCAGACACTTTGTTTCAGGGAAATAAGATTTACATATTTATATGAGGTGACCATGCTGTTAATATTTCTCACATGGCTTTGAGACTGTATATTTAAAAAAAAAAAAAATCAAATATTAACCCTTGCATTGCTTCTGACTATGGCTAATCAAGAGATAACCTCCATAGGCAGTAAAAAATTACAAATTACAGGAATCAAAAAGTCTCTTCTGTAAGTACAGTGGAGAGAGGGAGAGGTCTGCTGACCCTATCTTAAATGCTGGAAGGATGCAAGAAGGAATGAGATCCATTATTAGCTGTAGAGTAGTACATCTTTCACACAGAGGTATAGTAAATTATATTTTTCATTTATATTTTCAATATAAATTGAAATTTTTTTTCTCATCGTCTCTTTCATAGGAAAGGTTCTTTGAATTTTGCTTTGAGAAAAACTAACCTACTTCCAACCACTGCTTTTATTTATTTATTTTCAATTCAGAGCCAGTCTTTGTCTCTGAGTTTGCAAAGTGGAAGCCTCTGCCTGTTTCATGTCAACATGACAATGGAAAACATGATATAACCCCCTCCAACAACAACCGTTTGTTGGCTTTAGTTTGGATAAACTTCGGCTCTGGGACTTCTGGTTTTGTTTAGTTTAGCAGAGGAGATTCCTTTCAGATTAGCTCAGAGACTACTTCCATTTTCCCCCATTTACGTCAAGCCCTTCATTTAAACATGAACTATCAGAATGAGAATGAGAATGGTACCTCTTTTAACAATGTCTGCACATTTTTGTCTTGCTTTTATTCACACAAGTACTTCGTGAAGAGATGGCTGCCAGGGAGGAGAAAGCATGCACAGTGCTTAGAACAGGAAGAATATGAGGATGATGAAAATATATATATTTCAAGGCTGAATGTGGGTTTTTTTGTTTTGAAAGCCGAGGCCTTCTCCTACAGCTAAAGGGGCACCCAAATGTCTGTCAAGAAATGATGGATGTGACTTGCAGATTTTAGACTTTAGCAGAGTTTGGCCTTCAGCAAAATGCAAAGCTATCCACAGCCAGGGGAGACACATCCCTTTCTGCTGCTGGATTTCTCTTTCAGGTCGCTGTGCATCCTACCCTGGAGGGTGGCACAGGCACCTCTGCTCTCCTGTCAGGTGCAACCTTTCGTCTCATGTGCAAGCCTTCTGTGGGCTGCTAAGGCAGCTTCAGGCACTGCTTTATTTCCAACTCTGTGCTACAAAGGGCAGCAGAATCACAGGAACATCCCAGCACGTTTTGCAGCAGTAGACAGATCTGTGTCTGGAAACTACTTCCCACAGCAATTCAGTTTTGGCAGTTCTTGGAAAACTTCTGGACATAATTAGTTCCCACTGAAACTCCCTGCAGTTCACACCCAGTGACCAGAGGGTGCATTAGAAGGCTGTCTGTGGCAAACATCTCTTTTTCTCTCTTCTTTCACTTTGTGCTGCTTCTTCTCTGTTCCTTCTTTCCATTTTCTCTTAGGAAAATAAGCAAGAACAAAATTGCATCTTTTTTTTCAAACAGACAAGACAGAAACAATTGCTCATCTGAACAGAGTTAATGGGAAATATGGGAAGCATAGTTCATTGTTCCTTTGATGTTCACTGTAATAACCATGCTGAGCATCAAAGGAGAATAAACTACATCCCCCATGCTTTCCTTCAGCTACAAGCAGCAAAAATAGGACTCATATTTTCTTGGAAAACACTTTTATGTTCATGAGAGCCTCCTTAAAAAAAAAAAATTACATCTTCTCTGGTTTTGCCTTTAAATCTACTGTATGGTGTTTGCTTGTTTCCCTACAGAGCAGTAGTCATTCTGTGCCAGCTGTGTAAGAGAAGAATGTCCTAGTGAAAGCAAACAATGGGCTGTGTAGTGGGAATTGCACATCTTTGAAAAGGGTAATTGAAATCTGCTCAGACATTTTGAGGATTCTTTGCACAATATTCTAAGGCTGTTAGTGGCTTAGCTGTTGGCAGGGTGGTCCTCTTTGTAGATCCCTCTTTTTTGTATGAACAGAATAGCATTAATATAGAGGAGTGGGGGGAAGAACAAAGAGAGGTTTGCAAGTCCAACTGATTTTTTCAGAGCAGCTGAAGAGAGAAAGATTGCTGTAAATGTCTTTCAGTGAAGAATCAAAAAAAAAGGTGAATTGTACAGAGCCTTTTCATTTATCAGGTGTTCTCTGGCTCCGGCTCTTCCACTCATACCTTTTAAGGGCTGCAGCAGATAAACTGTGCTGGATCGGGTTGTGTCTGCTGCAGATGTTCCAGCCCTCCTGGGCTATGTGGTGCTGTTTATTCTCACCATGTGCCAGCTGGGGTTGTTGCTGCACAGAGCAGGGAGATCTAAATGTGTGCCAGGCCTCAGGCAGCTTCTTCAGTAGCAAGGCTTCTGACCTCTGTTATTAATAAAAAGCCAGTTCTCTGCTTGCAGGCTCTTTACTGCACCAAAAGTGTGAATTTTCACCTCAGAATGGAATTATTTAGGAAGATCCATAGGTCTTTGTGCTTGAAAAATGGCCAGGCATAGAATTTGATATTTAAAAGTGGCGCCAAAATTAAGTTGTCTTTGGTACCCTGAGAAAACCCTCACAATACTTACTTTAGTAGCCCTAGGAGGTTGACAATAAGAGCTTTGTATCCAGTGTACAAATAGCCATTTAATATCCTCTATGAGGCAGATTAAGAAGAATTTCAAATACTGCCATCCATATCCAACAAACTGTCCAAAATAGATGTGGGGTGAATTAATACAAACTGGAATAAGGAATGAATGAATACAAACTGTTTTGCAGATGAAACTAGGTTAATGATGCTCTATGCATTTAGAATCCCACCACAACCTTCTGAATTACAAATACCCTTAATTTATTGGCAGTCAAAGATATGATTCTTTTCCTTAGACAGTATGCCAGAGCACTTTAATCCTTCACTGGAATATGAAATTCAAGAACCAAACCCTTCATTTACTTCCAACTTCTGAAATTACAGGGAAATCAATAAAATTGTGCAGAAACTTAGGCTAGTGTAGAATTTGCCCCCCTGCTGCTTTACTCATCTCAGATGTAAATTAACTATGGCTGTGGAGTTATATTGGGGCTGAGTTTGTCCAAGGTATCTGAAAATACAAATGATATTACCACATGTACTATACTGCCATTGTAACATTTCCCATCTGCTCCAGCCTCAGGAGAGGAACACTGAATCAGCCTGATCTCTTCCAAGGCAAACCACAGAAACAGCATTGCATAAATCTGTTAGCCCTCTCACAGAGCTGAGGGGAAAGAGAGGATTGTGTGCCTCTTGAAATTTTAATTACCTGCCAAAAATTGTTTTAATTACAAATTTAGATGATGCAAAACTAAAGTCATGCACTTTTCCCCACACAGTGTTTAGGTTTTATCATGCCAGAAGCTTAAAGCATCATTAAGTAAGTAGTTATAGTTTAGTGTTTTACATGAGGTGCTATGTAGACCAAGCTTTAACAATTATCAATTTCCATTTGTTCCCTTTGTCTTATCAGATCAAAAGCTGCATCTCTCTTTCATGATGCTTTGGATCTGTCAGAGTGTTTGTAAAGTCTGGGAAACCTGTGTACAACAACTTTTCCAGTTTTTCCTTATTCTTCCCAGGACAGACCTACTGCAAGAAATGTTTCATAAAACCCTCTAATGTTATAAGGTCTTCTTGGTCATAGCTAAAATCAGGAATGCAGAAGAATGTCTTTGAGCCGCACCTTGGGGGTGATTTTTTTTTTTAAAGTCTGGCAACATCTTGTGCTATATTTTGTTAAATTTGTCCACTTAATTGATCCTTATAATGTTGAGCTTGAACTATTGCTTTTCTTTAGAAATATGTTAGGCCAGCTTCTTATGGAATATAATTGGAAGTGGTCAAGTGTTCAAAACTAACGTCACCTTCACACTTGCATTCTGACTGTAGAAGTCTTCATTAACTGGCCAAGGATGCATGTTTAAAGAAACTAATAAATCCATTAAATCATCAGAAATCATATTAGAACTTGAATTTATGTCTATTTTTGCTTAGTTTAAGATGCAAGTCTTTATGCCAAGAATTGGGAATCATTCACTCTAAAGACAAGAAACATATTAAAATCATATTACTGCAGAGTAGTATTAGAATTTATGCCATCATTAATACTAAATAGCCACAAATGAAGTTCTTGCAGCCTGTTGCTTATTTTTAGCATGCCACTGAATGGCTCAAAAGGTGATGTGCCAAAAACTATTGTAATATAAGAAGAGAGGGGTTGGGAAAATCTCAGAGGCCTTTTATCGATAATTGAAGAGTAGCTGAAGTATGATGCAGTGGTCCCTCTAAAAGGCATTGGATGCACTGAATTATGATGAAATGTCTTCTTACTTTGTGTCCTGCTCTAAAGCAAATGGTTACCCTTAGTAAAAGATTTGATCTGTCAGTCACTGAAGAGCTTCAGTTACCACCAGAATAATTAGAAGTTGACATTTTTTAGGTCTGATTCAAAGCCCAGTAAAATCAAGGGAGGTTCTGATCAGGCAGTGATTCCACTTAATCAGGGAGGAATTATCGGAATTCTGCACGTTATGGCAAAAAGCAGTTGATCTCTACTAAAAAGACGGAAGCATAAATATGATTGTGTCACGGAGTCAGCCTCTTGAGAGGGGAGGAAATCCCAGAATAACATCTCAATACAAATTGTCATTCAGGAATATTTTCCTCCCATGCAAAAAGCAATTTGGCCCATGACTTTGTCAAGGAAAAGCTAAGAATGAAAGGGGTGTAGCTGTTTCTTGAATCCATCAGCATTTTTTTCCTCAAAATGACTTTTATGAGTTCAGGAACAGACAATGATTCTCTGGGCTGCCCCAAAAAGGAGCAAGGTGATAGACATACAGCAGTGTGCTCTATCCTGCCCCTTGTATGACTCAGCTTGAGATGACAGTTCTGCCAAAAAACAACCCTCACCAACTAAAACAGCAAAGAAACTGCCTTGCACTTTGTTTGCTTATTACCAGTTTTGAAACAAGGGAGTTCTTTTGCCACAGTTTCACATGCCAGACACCGGCTGAAGCAGTGAGGCTGCAGAGTGTAACGACATCTCTGATGGGATATCTCTGGTCACTACTTCCTTGCAGCACTGCTGGGGCAGGGTGACCTTTGGAAGTTGTGTGAAGAACATCATTCCAGGGCATATTTAGGCATGCGTGCCTAAATAGACCAATTTATCAAACATAAATGTTTGGACAAACAGAGTGACAGAATCAGCTACTTTAGACCATATTACCTTTTGAGAAGAGCAGCCCTCTGAAGATAAAGGAGAAAAATTAGAGTTTTTAAATCACACTTTAGAGAAAAAGCCAATAATCTGCAGGGGAAATAGAAGCATTTTGTGTTTTACTTGATAACAAATATGCTTAGGATATGTTTTAATCCTGGTATTTCTCAAGTTTTTTAAAGGCTGCAGAAAGGTTGTGGCATTTGTAGCATATGAAGATGAATGAAGAGAACAAGGAATGAGTTGTTTAAAATGCAAGTACTTGTTTGTACCAGTGCAGGCCTGGTTTTTTCTTATTTATTTTGTAATGTGACATAGAGATTGGGCGGGTCTTGAAGCAAGGAAAGTTTGGCTGTTTGACATAAGGATCCTTTGCCTGAGGATCCAGACTCTTCTGTATGTTGCCAGTGAAACAGCACGTGACTCCATCCTGCAACACCTCTGACAGACCAGTACAGTGTTATGCTTAACCAGAATTCTTTTAAGCAGCTTTCTCTTTCTTACTCTTCATCTGAGAAAAGGGGGAAACTGGGACTGGCACAGTGGCAGAACTGTTCAAATGCCAGTTTCTTGGCAGAAAAGCATCCCTAGAAGTAAGAAAGCTTCAGGTTCATTCTGAAAGCACAGGGTGTAGCTGTCCTTTTTTGGAGTGAAACTTGGGAAATCTGTGAACTATTCATTCATACTCCTTTCCAATTCGACCTGATAGCAGTTCTTCCTTCTGCAGCTCACAGAGCATAAAAGGATTTTTAAGACTGGCCCACTCTGGTTTTTCACAGTCTGTATTTAAGTGTTTTATAAATGGAGGTTTCATTACCTCCAATCACGTGGACAAGCCTTACAAAATATTACATCAGTACTATTAAACTTGGAAATATC
Source organism: Dryoscopus gambensis (assembly GCA_013389985.1). Lineage (NCBI taxonomy): Eukaryota > Metazoa > Chordata > Aves > Passeriformes > Malaconotidae > Dryoscopus > Dryoscopus gambensis. The sequence continues at coordinate 60,043 of WEIT01021946.1, forward strand.
CTAATAGGTACCCAAATTGGCCCTTATGTCCTCATGCACTGTGTGAAATAGATTCAATTCATTAGCTATTTAGGACAATTCCAGCTGAGAGAATGTCTGAAGGCCTTGCAAAAAAAAAAAAAAAACAAAAAACAAAACAAAAACCACCCAACTTGCTAATCCACTTCTTTTCCTTTATTTCCACCTCTTTTCCTGGCTGCTGTGACCCAGACTGGATTTGAGCCCTTTTGAGTACTCAGCAGCGACCTGACATGCCAACAAACCAGGCCATCCCGGCTCCTCCAGCCAATTCATTCATTATGAGAGTCCGCTTGTTTCCATTACTAATGATGGGATGGAACGAGTGTGTTTGGGTTTCTTATAAACATCATCATAATACCAGACAGGGAGCCCAAACCATTTGCCTCGAGGTAGACATTGTGGCATTCTTTTCTGCTCAGGAAATGGAAAGCAGCATTGCTGCACATGCTGGGGTGGATTCCTCCACCTACTCCACTAGGGGAGAATGATAGCGTTTCCATTGAAAATAGACAGCATATCTCCTTTCTCCTTTGTTCTTTGGTTAAACAGTGTATCAAACAGTGCTGGGGTATGCAATTAACAGATGTATTTACTACAGAAGAAATGTAAAACAATTTTTGAAGTACTCATCCTGTAAAGCAAATGACCAAAACTAGGTCAGAGTGAGGAACCACAGGCTTTGTACAGTTAAAAAGTTACAGAAATGCCCTTCTTAGCTTCATCAGGCTTTGGATTCTGTCAAAGTCAGAGGCAAGGCCTTCTTCATCTCGGCGCTTTAGCCTTTCCTAGATTCACTTTAAATACGGCAGAAATTGTTTGTTTGACTCATTGTGTTTGTGATCAGATTCTCACAGACCAAAGCTCCTCGGTTTTGCTTCCCAGGCCATCATCAGGCAGCTGCTGGAGGATCGTGAGTCACCCCTGTGTGGACTATTGCCCTCTCTGAGGCAGAGCCCGACAAGTTCAAGATGTTTTTTAATTTCTAACCCTTTAGTCACATCTCAGCAAATGGGATATGTGAGTCTGCTACTAATGCAATAGCTGGACACTGGCTTTGTCCAAAGTGGAAAAGCCTGTGGTTTTTGAGGATACTGTTAGGAAATTTTTTCCTTTTGCCATATAATTGTGGTTAAGTCACAGTCATGGTGCTTGCACAAATGCAAAGCCAAAACCAACTACAAAACAGGTCATATTCTCAGGTCATAGCATGTGATAACAAATTCCCCTTCACTTCCCTGGGATTGTGATTATGTCCCATATGGCATCTGTCATCTTTCAGGCCATATGACAATGGCCATCTTTGTTTTCCCTTGTACACATCTGGGCTCTTCTATGTGCCACACTATAGGTCCTTTGGAACTAAACTGTGATTTTCCTTTCAGTTTCCACTATTGATCTGCTTATGGACAGCTGCCAGGCTTCTTAGAATGGGAAATAATTCAAAACCAGCATATGACAGTTACTGTGTTGCCCTTTTTTTTTTATTTTATTCAGCGCTTAGGCTGGCCCAGAGAAGAGCTACTCACAACAAAACCTTTAACCACATGACTGCTCAGTAAACAGCATAATTTCAAATTAATTCAGGCTTTCAAATATTAAACTTTTCAACAGTGCACTGTAGAGACTAACAGAGCTTCCAACAAAGCATTGCAGTAAGTGCCACAGAAATGAAGTGCTGTATAGCCATCATATTTTAGGGCTTTGGGAGGAAGAATAAGATTTTGCATTGCTATAGACAAATACTGTTGAGTTCTAATATTTTTTTAAATCCTAGGCTAATGTGTATGTTTAGGAATCAATGAGAAAAGCTGGCTAAGGCAAGTAAGTATGTGACCGTTATACCACAAGTCCAGAAATAGACAAGTCAGCTTTTTTATAACCTCATTATTCCTATGTGTTACTCGCCAGTGCTTTAGCACAAATCAGCTTTCCAAAGGATTTTGGAACTAACGGTTAATCTTTATGAGCAATGCAAAATGCATTATGTCATAACATGCTGACACACAGATCTACATCTGAGCACAGAGGGGGTGTCTTTAACACAGTAAGTCTTCCCAGATGTAAGTTTCCTTTGGAAATCTATTTAATACTTTCATTCTGCCAAAGGCCACAGCAATTTTCATTGCAGCTCTCCTAGCTTATTTCTTAATTGATTTAACAATGTCCAGAAAGTTAGAAGCAAATATGAATGTCATTATATCCATGTCTTCAAATTTTTGTCGTCTTCCTGTTAAATGATGCCATCTACTGTAGTATAACTGAATGACAAGCTTGTAAAAATGCAGAGAAATCTCTTTTATTTCCTTAATAATGTAAAATTATCAGTTGTTTTGATGTATTTTAAATTTCAATGTTTTTAATTGATATTGTTGAATAATATCTGGCAGGTGAGTATTCTCAGTGTGAAAAATTGGGCACCGAGAAAAGACTCTGCTTCTGTCTTGGGAACATAATCTTTTCTAACCAGCAGTGCAAATCAGGGGAAAGATGGCCTTTCTCTGCTCCCTATTGGAGCTGGCCTCTTCACTGTAAGGCAGCAGGATCACATCTCTGAAAATAACAAAACGACAAAACAAATCAATGAGAAAGAAGTAAGAATGATTAAAAAATTGACATATGAAAGTTCAAATCCTTGGATATGATTTTCCTAATGAATAAGGACCTTGTTGTCTTAAACAGATAGTTTAAAAAAGATATGGTTTTGAAAGACTAAGAAAGTAATACTGGGAGCTGAAAATCAGAATATTACAACTAATCAAACACAGAAAAGGGTGCAGATAAGGTGTGCATGTGATGCATCTCTTTGTATGTGTATGTAATTCATATAACTGTACATTACAAGTGCAAATAGTAACAATATTAAGTTTCTTTATGTCCATATAATGGTATTTTTATTTAACAATTATGACTTGCCCTAGAGAAAAGTAATTTCTCCCCTTCCTTATTGTGTGTGTAAATGAAAAGAGCATTTTAACCTGTGGAGCTGGGAAGTGCTTAAGCAGAGTGACAGCTGAGTAGTACATTGCTCTGGGTGACAGGGACCTGTGCCCATCCATGCTCTCCAGGGTGCATCCAGCCACTCCTCTGAGATGGATTGCAAGCTCTAACCTCCCCAGCAGCTCTGCTGATGTTCTGCCTCCCACAAGACACAGCTCTCGAGGGCTTCATGTGTGCAACGAAGCCACCCTATGATTTGTTTTTTCTCTTGAGTCACTAGAGAGGCTATAAAGATTTCATTCATAATCCTTCACTTCCAGGTTTCAGGCTTCTTGTTTGTCAGGAAACATTTGTCATTAGCCTTGTCAAGACTGGGCAGCTTGTTTTTTCCCTAAGTGCCCACTTCAAGATCCAGATCTGTGAAAAGGAAGAAAATGTTTCTTGCTGAAACAGTCAGCATCTAACTGAGCAGAGAACCAGCTAATTTACCTGCGATCCACGGATATGGTTCTGTGGGGTGAGCACTGGGAGGCCAGGCAACGTTTTTAGAAACTAACTCTGGCTTGGCAGACTAAGGAAGGATGTCTAGATCTTCTTCAAAGGTACTCATTGTTAGGCAGTGTCCTTTGAAGCAGCATCCTCTGATGCTGTAACCCTGTGACATGTGGGTATGGGGAAGAGGCTGTCCTGGAAATGAGCAGTTCTTCTCCATCTCTCTTGTGCAGAATATGAAGTTTCTAGTGGGACCCAAAAGGGGTGGAAAAGGGAAAAGTAAGTTTCTAAGTGATAGAGAACATCTGAGGGGAGTGAGTTTTCATATGCCATTGGAAGGTTTTCAATTTTAAGATATTTTATATTGTCAAAGGAAGGTAAAACACTGGACCACAGCTTGACATCTGGCAAAAAAAAAAAATATTGGCTTGAAAATGTCTGTAAAGGGTTTTTGAAGCTTTGTTGTTCTGGTTGTTTTAATGAAGATAGTGGTCGAAATCAACTCTTAGACATAAAGAGTGCCAGCCTTAACAAGTCAACATTTTCCTGTTTGCTTCTTTTATAATTAAAGTGCAAAATCACTTAAGAGGGTGTGCACAGATGTGGACAGCCTGTGGTAGGACTGAAACTGGGAAAAGAAACCTTCCTGTCCCATGGAGTACTCTGGCCCAAGATCTGCACTCTGGGTCTCCCTCAAGGAGCCATGATTGTCTTCCCCACTGCCCTTCCAGAGCTTGTAGGAAGTAATGAATTTCATGGGTGAAAAAGAGGAAAATGTCAGGTTAACAGGACCAAGGAAAAGCAGCTGAGCAAGAAAATGGGAAGGGAGCAGGGAAAAACTAAGCTCAGTTGAGTATTTGGCAATAAAGAAGGGGAACTGCTCAGGTACAAAATAAAAGAATATTTGTGGAAGATGAAAAGGGAAGTTACATGTTATGGAACAGTGAAATGCAGAAGAAGCATGACAAGAGAGGAAACACATTTAAGTGTGCACATTGCCAAAGATCATTAGTGTGGAATGGGAACACACACCCCCAAATACAGAGAAGAAGAAAAAGGAAGAAAAAGAGACCAGGGTGCTAATGCAGTGGTGGGAAAGAGAAAAAACAGAGATAAAAGATGCAGGGAGAAAAAAAAAAGGGACTGCATAACCCATAGGAAGGAACTGCACTATGAATTTGGGCTCAGTCTCATACTAGATAATTGTGGCCATTACAGTTTGATGGTATTTAGAAATTTCTGCCTGGAGCCAGTGGCAATTTTAGTGACAGAGATTTGAATTACATTGTTTGTCATTTTGTTTTTCTTTTTGAAGGGTGGTGTATAGTAGGTAAATTATTCTGGTATTAAAGTTTTAAGAATGATGTAGGCAGAAAAATAGCTCCTTCCTCCAGAATGTTGTTTTTATAAACTGAATTATTTTTAATTATGCATGAAAAAAAATCTTATTATATTATTCATGACATTCACTGATACTTATGTTTGGATTCCAAGACCTCTAATAACGTCTACAAAACTTAAAATGAGCTTGTAAAACTCAAATTAGATGCTCTAAGTGTTATTTTATTTTGGATTCTTAAATGACCTGGCTTTCTGGATTATGTTTTTCTAAGAAAATACCAACCAAAAATTTAACATTTGAAGGCAGTTTTTGTCAGTCTTTCCATATTCATAGTCTGTAACAAGTTTGATCAGTAAAACATCTGTTGGAAGGAATTCACAAAGGCATGAATATAACAGATGAACAATGTTTTTTCTGAAAATAAGACACTTGTAACATTTGAGCGGGCCAGCTGATACAATAATTGCAAACCACTTGGGCAATTAATGTGAACGTCCTTTCAGATCTGTCACATATGCTGGCTTTCAAAAACCTCTCTGAAACCCCTTGGTGGCAGCTATTAATGCAAGATTTGGTGACAGGAGTTGGTGCTGGACAGATGGCTTATTCCACATCCATGTGCAAGTGCTCGTGTTGGCACATGGGGCCAGCGATACTCTTGTTGGAGAGCTTTGGCACGTTTACTCTCTAGCTGCAGCAGAGAATTCGATTGCTAATTAGACAGTAACTCAGTCTGACACTAAAATTACTCAAGACAGAACATTATCAGAGATTTAATTGGGCTTTGGCTCAGCTCCAGGAGGTTTCCATTGATGTCTGTTTATAGGCTCAGAGCAGACTCTGCAATTTGTGTAACAGATCCTCTTCAGGCAGTGGGAGGATTTAGCCTTTTACTTCACATGCATGAACCAGAAAACTAAACAAACTATCCAACAGTTTTCATGTTACTCATTTGTAGTTTGGAAAACACATTTGAAATAATATCCAACACTATTTTGTCTCTCTTTCCAGTCACGGGATGTACCCACCTTGGGCAGGCTTATGCTGACAGGGATGTTTGGAAACCAGAGCCATGCCAAATCTGCGTGTGCGACTCGGGATCTGTTCTCTGCGATGACATCATGTGTGATGATCAGGAGCTGGACTGCCCCAACCCAGAGATTCCTTTTGGAGAGTGCTGTCCAGTTTGTCCACAAACAACAACACCACCTCCAAGAGTAAGTTTATTCTCAGCGTTGTTTCATTGGTGTTGCTGCCTTCTTGATGCATGTCCACCTCAATTCATTTTGGCCTAGATGCTCTTAAACACTTTACTTTTTAATGCCACTTTCTGAATTTAGGCAAATATTTAGTATGGACAATGTAGCTGAAAAATATTAAGTCTTTCAGCTCAGTTTTATGCAGACAACAGGCACCGAAAATAGTAGAAAGGGACAGAGGGCAGCAATTAGCCATTATATTTTTAATTTTATGGAAAAGCATAGGAATTATGCAAACACCTTATTTCTGACCACATAATCTATATCCATGAAAATAACACCAACACACAGTCAAAGAAAATTAGAGAACTTTCATAGCATACTATGAATCTGCATTTCTTATCAACTCAATTCTACATTATGACCTAATGAATTTCCTTTTGTAGGCTTATTGCTGACTTAATGCCCTGTAAAGGAAAGGTGATTATACCGTATATACCTAATTTGTAATCAGCTTTTTATAGACACCAACATTATATAAACCAGTTGCAACAACTTTACCTCAGGAAAATCAAGAATGTTAGTGCATGCCAGGTCCCCTGCCTAAGTGCTTCAGTGAGTGAGCCAGCTGTACTGAGCTTTCAGCTTGTCTGAACATTTCAACAGTGTTTAAGATCCATGAGACTCTGTTAAAGTACATAGGTTCCCACAGACACATTGAGGATCCTTATCTAGAAGATAAGAGAGTGAAGGAGATGTGTGGAAGAGAGAGAGGATGCATTTCTGCAGCTCTATGGCACATCTGTTTAAACATGGAAGGTCACACACAAATATGTCACACACGGATATGGCCCCTAGTCTTATTTGCACCACACTAGTGCAACTCCACTGCTTAGGGATCACCTGAGCTACTTCACTGAGCATTTTGAGCAGTGGAAATGAGTGGTATAGACAAGCATGCTGGAGATTTAAGTACACCTCCCTCTCTTGTGTTTAGAGACTCATCAGTTCTGGAGTTCCTGATAATGAAGAACATGTGGACTATTCCCCCGTCCTCTCTTTGATATAGGAGTTAGGTTGGGCCATTGGAAGCTGTTCTGATGACCTTGGGTGGTGTATAGGGAAATGCCACCTTGAAAGATCCAAGATAGTTTCAGCTGAATATTCTTTGCTACTTCTAGCAGCTGAACACAAAAATTGAAAATCCAAGTAGTAACATGTAACTGAATTATTAATTGAAAAATAAACAAATTGCAGCAGTAGATCTGAGAATTTAAAATTAGCTCATCACACTTCCCATGCTGGACTGAGAACGACACAAGAAAACTGTCACACCATTCCACTGTGGACTTCCATCCACACTGCACTCAGTGGCAAAGCTGTACTGGCTTCATTAGTGCCATGATTTTGCCTGCAAGGGGACATGTAATTCTATGGATGATCCAAGCAAATGGAGATAGACTGACCAAAAATCCTACAGCTTTTATATATACTGAATAAGAATTAATGGAATTCGTGTGATAAAACTACATTCACATGTTTAAGTGCTTTGCTCTTGTTTCTGTGTGCAATTTTTTTTGTTTTATTTTGATTCTCTTTTTTAATTTAATTACCTTTGCTTTTTTTTCCTAGACTCCTGGAGTAGTCAGCCGAGGCCCCAAAGGAGACCCTGTAAGTGTAACTTTTTTTTTCCCCCAAGGAAATGAACAAAGTCAAGACTCCATTCTTCTAGTGCTATACATCCCATTCAAGCTGCCAAGAAATCCTGCTTTCATTGATGTCTGCACTGTCAGCAGCAGGACTGTACCATATAGTTATTTTGAAGTAGAATTTTAGCTTCAACAACACTCTCAAAAATTTAAACTGAAAGAACATGGAGTTTAGTCCAAACTGTATCACATTTGTTATGTTTTGTTATATTTCTTAACAGAAGGAGCAAAAAAATCTATTGGACTCCACTAGCAGTAATAATTTTAGATTCACGAACTGAAATGCTAAATATGTCTAATGTATTTGATTATATATCTGTTGTAATAAGGCTCCAGCAACCAAGTGTTTCCATGTGGGAATTTTGTCTGTCTTCCTGAATGTTTCTTTGTGGCCTTATTTAGGAGAGCTTTCCCACCACAGCCACACAGACTTGGCTAGGAATGGACTGGTTTGTCCTGCAATGTCCTTGCAGCTGGAGGCAAGTGACAACGTCTGTATCTGCTCTGTTTGTGTCTTTGCAGGGTTCTCCTGGAGTTCCGGGAAGAAATGGTCTCCCTGGCCCACCAGGACAGCCAGGGAGCCCTGGAGCTCCTGGGCCCCCTGGAATCTGCCAGTCGTGTCCCAGTATAAGTGGAGGTGTAAGTCATTGCTATGTTCAGCTTCTACCTTGGTGCTCATAACCCTGCAAAGCAATGCTGTAGGCACCTGTCCCTTGCACCTTCCCAGGTGCTTTGCTTTCAGTGGCATCCATCTCATTTGTGCCTTTGGAAAACAGAGCTGGGTGGTAGGTGGGGTTTTGCTCTTGCTTTGAGGGTTTGTCCATAAAATTTTTCTGGAGTGCAATTAAATCTCTGCCTTACCTTATTTTTTAAGACTTTTGGGGCCGGTTCTGTTGAAGGACTTATGTAACTCAGAAATAATCTGATCGGAAAGAGTGTGATGGGGGAGTTCCCCATAATCTTAATGGTTAGGGAACTCGCCTACTTTCCTATATTTCATCAATTCATGTTTAATAACAGAACATTCCGATGAGACTAGACTGAAGCACTGGTCCTCTGCTTGCAGGGAAGTGCCATGCAAGTACTATTTGTCACACTCCCTCTTTATTTCTGGCTCACTGAATGTTGAATTTATTTCTGAAGAGCTGGCCACACTCAGCAAGAGAGCTGACTGTAACTAAAGTTTACTAGCACTGAGCCCCAGGCAGTGCTTTGTTAAGAGGTGACATTGTCATCCATGCAGGCCACCAAGCTGAGATTTACAAGATGGAACTTCTTTAGCACAAAGCTGATAAAAATTGTATGTTAAAACAATTGCTACTTTTGAATATAGGCCACTGAATATAACTTCCATCTATACTTCCCACTCCCAGGTAAGCCAGGAACTGAGGAAAGATGTCTCATTTTTATTTAGTTCTGAAAGGGACTGCCTCTGCAGGACTGAGCTGTGGATCAGTTACCCAGTCCCAGTGAGCACCACAGTGATACTGGTTTGGGGCTTGGACATGCAAACGGGGGAGAGGATAACAGGCTGAATTAGTCTCCCATTCCAGTGCTGTATCAAAGATGTGCTGTTGGATCCTGACAGGAGGGTTGGTATCAGGAGCACAGGAGTCCAGTGCCTGGTTAGTGCAGGAGCTGGATCCACAGTGGTTTGGGAGAGCAGGCAGAACACTGCATGTGTTCAACCCTTCCTGCTCAACCACGTGTTGAGCATCACTAATGCATCACTGAACTTATGCCACACCATTTGACTGTCTCCTCATGTGAAATGAGTCATTCATTAGGCACAGGTACAAGAAATCAGGGAAATAACAATAGTAATAATAAACAGTTCTGTTCTTTAGTGCAACAGAAAAATATTTCATCAACTTCCTTGAGTGACAGCTAAGTCCAACAGAAAAGAGATAGACAGAGAAAATGGGGAAAGAAGCTAAGAAGGAGTCAAACAAGAGTAAAAGGAGAGAGAAAGGTAATTTTGTGGTTCAGCTGAGGCCCAGCTGTCAAGAAGAAAAATGGATGTGCCCAGCTCAGGAAATGAATGTCACCATGACCTCAGAAGGAAGACATTGGCTGAGCTCTTTTATGTAAATATATGGCAGCTATATGTCAAGCTAGTACTACTCAGAAGATGCGAGTCATTTCCATGCATCTGCCATACCAGTGTAAGGAAAGACTTACTTGATTTGTAGCAATCACTTTTTTTTTTCTTTTTTTTTTTCTTTTTTTTTCTCTTTTTTTTTTACAGAGTTTTTCTCCACAGTATGACTCCTATGATGTGAAGGCTGGTGGAGCTGGTATCGGCTACCCACAACCCATTGTAAGATGATAAAGCCTTTTTTCTGTCCTTTCTTCTTTATAAAGAACAAATTTTCTGCTCATAGATTATACCTTGGATGTGTATGTATCCTGATTTTAATCTAACAATACAAGTTTTCATTTAATTATTGCCTGCAAGTTGAATGTGATGTAAGGCAGCAGTTTGCTCAGCAATACTATTCTAGAAAGTAGCTATAGATCATCTGGATTTTTTACTTTTTCACTTTCTTTCCTCAGTTTCTTACCTTCCTTTTCCTAATCTCTGTCTGTGATTCACCTTCTTACTCTTCCTAAACATTTTTCCCTTTCTGCCTCATGTACATTCCTCATTTATCTGCTTGATATTCTTCCACTAATTACTTCCCTTCCAACAATTTTTACCTCCTCCACTGCCTTTAATCTTCCTTTACCCACTCGGTATCATTTGTCTTTACTCAGTATGATACTCCATACTTGTAAACTTTTCCACAAGTCAAACTTGCTTGATAACACTTGAGTAAATCCTTCTTATTAACTGTATTCATTCCAAAGCTCAAAATATTTTCACTTTTTCTTTTTACAACTATCATTTTTTTACCCGCAGCTGCTCAGTCTGTGTACTAAGGATGCTGTATCTGCCTGCTAGACCTGGTCCAAGCTTTTCAGTTTTTTAAAGGAGAAAAAGCCTCAAAGAGTTATACCTGAGCTATGCTTCACATATAAAATAAATCTGAATGTTGCACCTGATGATTTTCCTTTCAGGCACAGAGATTTAGAGATGTTCAACCTGAAATGTTCTTGATTCAAGCAATCTGCTGCATAGAGGATGTGGTGAATTGCTGTTACTGGAAATTGGCTGTGCTTCGTTAAGCATAATCATTATTTTCAGCCCAATTCTGCGTAACATGGTTTGGTTATCACATGTTGTAGCATATCAAGGCAGTTCCAAGCAAATATGTTATTTCTCAGGGTTCCATCAGATCATCTTGTGAAATAAGGTTTACTAATCACAACAGCTGTTCTTCCTGAAATATAGTCATTATTTTCTCCCCTTTATTCTAATCTGTTTTATTTCTACCTCCTTCATTTGCTAATATGATCATCCATGCATTGGTCTTCTTCAACCATCCATTTTTGTCTTTGTTTATTCATTTATTCGTATTCACTCCTCACAGCTTTCACCCCCCGCTATCATACCATCTGCATTCTGCCACATGGTGTCTTCACAGGGGATGTGTTGAACCAGGCAGGTAACCAAGACACCTTCGGTTAACAACTGTGGCTACTCCTCTCTATTTTGGCTTTTTCCCTGGAAGCGATTAATGATTTCTTGTGCTCTGACTCCTGGACTTGGGTTAAAAAACCCCACCAAACTACTTTATTGGGCACCCTAGAATATCTTCAGGGTTGTCTGTATATGTTCAGGTGATAAAGTCTTTTATACTGCATCATGCCATACATGACCATAAAGTACCAGCAGTTACAGGCAGATGTGACTGAAATCACTAGAGCTAAATAATGTTTATAATTAGCATTACATAGACTAATTTCTTTATTATTTTATACATTTATCAATTTTCAACTTAAATACTCCTAATGAATAAATATCCAAACTGAAATAATTTGCAAGATTAACAAAACAAAAAAATACAGCACCAACATTTGTCCTTGTGTGGTTACCATGCCTGGTATTTCCTCAATCACACATCTCTCAGTTGCTCTCTTCCCATGGCTTTATATCGCTTGTAGACTGATTTTGTGCTTTACATCACAGTTTCTCTTCACTTGCCCATGTAACCTCCACATATTGTCCTTGTCTCTTTCCACCAGTGCACATTCTCTAACTGAAGGATGCTCATCTGTTCCCAGTCTGGAGATGCTGGCAGCAAGCACACCTCTAACTATCAGTTTATCTCCTCAGTGTGTAACTTGAGAAAAATTATATCTCATTTGTTTATATCTGTATGTCTAATTGATTGATTGCTATTGATGAGTCGATGGCTTTAATCCTGGTTGAATCTATAGTTACCTTATACCAGATGGATTCTAACAATTAACAGGAACTGCTCATTGTATTCAGACATTGTTGGCAGCCACATTTCCCAAACCCTAACAGCTCTGCCTCTTGCTGTACTTCTTGTCCAAGAAAATAGCAAATAGTAAAATGGCTAACTTTTTTTAGGCAAAAGACAACTGTGAACTAATATTATTTATTTTTGTAGTGTAGTAGTGTACTGTCCCACATATGCCAGTAGAGTACAGCAATACTGTTAATCTTGTGTTATGACAGGTTCCTGTAAAACCTGCAATACGTGACCTATTCTGACACAATATGACAATATCCCATGGAACACACTATGTGCAATATTAACTGGGGAATATTCTGCCAGTCCTGCAACACGCAGTGATCCTCATGTCATTCATATACGTGATTCTTTTGGCTGTATGAAACACAGAGTTTAATTTAAAAAAAGCTTTTTTTAAAGAACCCCCTATAGCTGCAGTAGACCACTGTGTTAACTTTTAAATGTTTTCTGGTTTGCAGTATCAAATGCTTTTCTGGTTGTTGCTACAGGAAGTAGAAATATTGAGGTTTCGGTTAGTCCAGACCTCATTTCTTTCTTATGTCTTAGTACTGTTAAAGTTCAGAAAAGAGTTCACTGGGGAAAATGATTGCCTTACTGACAATATCAAAAGTCTGGTCTTAATTCAGTATATCTCTAGGTCATGAGAAATCTCTAGCGTTGGGCTGATTAAACTCAGTCATATGGCGGAGATGCTGACGCTCATTTACTCTGTTTAACAAATTCAGATCCACTTTCTATTCTTCCTCTTCAGGCAGCAGAAGAGCTGAGCTAAGCATTCATCTGGGGTCTAGAGAAGGGGAATAGTGACTCAAAAAGGAAAAGCTGCAGCTCTGAAAATACTTTGGGAGTATGTTAGCCAAGCCTGCAAGGAGCAACCCAGTGAAGCCTTTTCTGGAGGGACAGCTAGACAATGTACTTCTGCAGCACCGTGTGTATATACTGCTGCTTCCTTTTTACTGCAGCAAGTTCAGATCACCGAGGATTTTTCTCTGTACTAATTATTTAAAAGTTTATTTCACAGTTATTGATGACTATTGCACCTATATTGAGCTTTCTAGTTATATTACATTAATATAACTACTATTTTTTAATCTACGCTATAGAGTGGCTTTCCAGGACCCCCTGGCCCCAGTGGCCCCCCTGGCCCACCTGGACATGCAGGTCCCCCTGTAAGTAACAATAATCTTCTTGTAACCATCTTGTTATTCTTTTATAGGAGCTCCTCCTTTTCTCTCTTATAAATATTAAGTATGTTTTCAACTGATAAATCTGGATACTATGCTGAAGAATTTTATGCATAAATGTCATCTTAGGCTGTACCATCAGCAAGACTCAAGAGCTGAGGGCAATATCCTGTGCTGGCTTAAAACCTTGTGTATCCCTTGAGATCTCTGCAAGTCCATGGGGTGTCAGCTAACACTATTTTAATACATGCCACTGCCTGCCATCCTGTCAACATTCCAAATGTTTTTCCATACAAAAATTTAAGAAGAGGTAAAGGAAAGTGGGAGATAAACATTCAGTGAACACGTAAAGGATCTGAGCTTTTCAGTGTCCATCTCCTTTTAGAGGAGCAGTTTAACTGTGTTTTCGTGGAGGCATGTTCTACTTGGTTCTGGTAGTTTCACCTTCGGTCATTTGTTGACTGAACTGACTACAATTTTCCTTACAATTATGAGATTATAAAATATAACAGCCCTATGAAAAGATGTATGTAGTTGTTAACATCTTAACTGAGTTTTTCGGTGCATTTTAGGGCTCTGCTGGATACCAAGGATCCCCTGGAGAACCAGGACAACCTGGCCCTCCTGTACGTACCCATTCAGTATCACTGTGTATGGTAAAGGCATGATCTTAAAAGCATGAATCTGTGTCACCACTGGAGTGGATGGAAATTTTGCAGATCATCCTAGTTGTTTGCTATGATGTATGTCAGATGTACAAGAATTTTATGATGCCTAATGCAATTTTGATTGCAAAGAGACTTAATATTTGTTATTATTGTAGTTAATATTAATTATTTTTCTACAGGGACCTCCAGGCCCTGTTGGAATGATAGGCCCAGTTGGCCCACCAGGAAAAGATGTAAGTTCACTATTAGTTATCCAGGTATTAATAAATAGGAAGAAAAAGGTTCATTAAATTTCAAGACCACAGAGCACATTGATATTATTGCATTTGAGAATTTTTAACAAATCCTTGTTTCTCCATTTGATAACATAACTTTAAGAAAGTAAATTTGGGTTACATTAGGTCTAATTTTCCATTCCATAAAAGGTTCAATTTTAGCAGACAATTTGACTGACACCAAAAGAAAACCAAAAAAACCCCCCAAAAGCAAAACCAACACAAGCATGAAACATGCTATTGATTTGGTGTAAAATAAATTAGCAGTTATAAAGAAAATGAGACAGTAGTGGTAATTTTCTGATCCCTTTAAATCTTACTATGGGACTTACAGCCATTAACACCATTGTCTGTGTCACAGCTGGGAGTCCTTAACAGGTGTAGTACCAGGCAAGGCAAGCATCTACAGCTTGTGTCCCTTTTGAGTGTTTTACTAAGAAAAATAAGTTTTCTGGGATCATCTCTTGCTAAGGGTTGTCTTGAAATAACATAGAAATTAACTATAACCTTGTTAAAAGCTGAGTTTATAAATTCTGGCAGTTGTTTTCCAGAAGGCAGTGACAGAGTGAACTGTCACCCTGATAGGATTTCCCCACTGTCCTTGGTGGGAGTTTCACCTGCTTCCTCCAACTCACCTTCATCTACCACAACTGGTGCTTTGCCAGTACGTGAAGCAATAGCACAACAGCAAAAAAAATATTTTCTTTCAATAGGGAGAACCAGGAAGACCAGGCAGGAATGGAGATCGTGGAATCCCTGGATTACCGGTATGGAAAAGCCCCCAATAACAAAGGTCTTCTTATCAAAGGTTTCGCTTTCCCATTTTATATATAAATAGTGAGCATGACAGACAGTGAATATTGGCTTATGCCCTTCATACAATAAGTACATGATTTTTTAATCTTTCTATATTTACGTCCTTAGGGTCACAAGGGACACCCTGGAATGCCGGGGATGCCTGGGATGAAAGGTCAACGAGTAAGTATTGAGTATATTGAGTATAGCTGAGACTGTTACTCTACTTGAATTAGGGTGTTGCACAGTTGTTAACTCTCAGTCATCATTTCCAAGACTGAATCATAGAATTGAAGTTAATTTCTGCACAATGTAATCTGAACTGCCATAACAAAGACTTACCTTTTTTCTGGTTACCTCAATTGTAGAGCTCCATCCTAATGCCAGAAAGGGTTCCAACAGCTTATAGCACTCATTATTGAAAATATCCCCCTTTCAGGGGCTTACTGTTTTGCCAAGAGGAATCAAGTTTTCAAGAATGCAGGAGGAATACAATTCACAGATATGGTTTTACTTTCCCACAGGGTTTTGATGGAAAAGATGGTGCCAAAGGTGACAGTGGTGCTCCTGGTCCAAAGGTAAAAATCTAGAGTGTCATCTTTCTAGTAGGTAGAGGAATGACCCCCATTATTTGTTGTATAGCTGTGCTTTGCATCTTAAACAGTTATAAAAATACAGTAAGCATTCATGAAACCCATTTAATATCTCCATGGAAAAAATAAGAATCATTCCAAAAGAGTTAGATCTTCTGAACCACTTCATGTCCCAATTTTCCAGCCATAATAAATATGAGATACCAGAATGAAAGGACATGTCTCGGTTATCTGACTTTCTTGCACAATATTTTAAAAGCTGAGTCTTTCTGATTTTTATTTCTTGTTTAATTTTTGATTTGACACTTGTTTAGACTTCTCAGAACTCAGTTCATGCTAAGGACACCCAGCACCACTAGAAAGGAACAACAAATTGGGGTTTTTATCATGTCTCTTCCCCTAGAATAAACCAAAAAATGTTCTCACCAAAGTTCATTTTGTTTTATTTCCATAACAGGGTGAAACTGGTCTTCCTGGAGTGAATGGAGCACCAGGCCAGCCGGTAAGTATGTGCATCCTGTAGTGTTTAAATGTTAACTGAGTTGTTCCTCATCTTTTAACTTTAATTACTCCACCATATGCAGTGAACAATAGTGAGTTATGCAAATAAGAGCAATGTCTCTTTGCTCAGCCTTCTTTTTTTAGAAGCCATTTAACAGATGCATTTTTATATGTTTTCTAGGGACCAAGAGGCCCAGCTGGAGAAAGAGGAAGACCTGGAAATCCCGGTGGCCCTGTAAGTAACTGCAGATGTTGTTCTTATCCCGAGACAGCACATATTGGGATTCAATAGGAGATTTCCCTATTTTCTTAAAGCAGTTGTAATGCAAAGGAGTAAAAAACTATATAGCATCTGTAAAAATCTCACATGAAAACTTTTCAGTCCCCAATAAAGATGTAACACTTCTTACCCACAACATGTTCACCATCTTATTTCCTGTTTCGCTTTTTAGAATGAATAGATTACACATGGAGGAAGAGTTCAGTGTTTCGGCACAAGCTCAGGTTCGGCCAAGAGAAGCAGGGAAGAGGAGTGGAAGCAAAGAGTGGCAGGAGAAAGGAGAGAGAGGGAAAAAATGCAGTCTCAGAAGTAACTTGCAGGAAAAAGATAAAATTCCTCTTTGACTGAGGTTAGGGGGTACGTCCCTTGCTCTGAGGGAATTCTTAGTTCATAGTATTCAACACAACCAACAAAGCAGTTTAACAGCCAGCACCTTGTTTGTGCAGACACTGCATAACCTGAGCAGAGGATCTAGTCTAATACGGCTACGAGACAGGCAACAGGGTTTAAATCATCAGTATTCATCAGGTTTTTGGAGTGAAACTTAGTCTTTTATGTGAATCAGAAGTAACTGTTGCTTTGAAATATACATCTATTGCAATCATGCTTATTGATACAGACAATGCTTTGTAGCTGTTATAGCCTTAGGAAATGTAATAAGAATGTATTTTTGCATCTTCCTGTCTCAGTGCAAGTCATGTAAAGTGTTGGATATTCGTTCACAAAATATTTAGTTAATTAGTACTTTAGAATGTCTCAATTAAGGAATCCTTGGGTCTTTTTCAGCTAAGTGGGGATGTACAGACACAAGAATATGGTCTCTGAGTCAGGGACTTGAAAGGATGTGGGTTCTGTGTCCAGGGCAGTGCTCTGTACCCAATTCCTCTCTTCTTTCTGTAGGGTGCCCACGGCAAAGACGGATCTCCAGGAGCAGCAGGCCCACCTGTAAGAGAACTTTGACTTTAAGTATTTGTGTTGCTTTAGTTTAAATACTTCTAGATGATTTCTGCAGTGCCAGCAAACCTGAAATTAGGGTGCACTTGTTCAAGGATGAGCATTTTATTTAACTGTATTTCATAATTGTGTTGGTTAAGATACTTAAAGGACACGGTGCAGTAGGAGAGCTTTAACACTCTAAATCTGGAAACGCAAAAATCCAAACACAGATTATTCTCAGAGAAGCTATAGATGGATGGAAGTGCTGTATGCCATGAAGATCAAATTTTGAACGATCTTTTCAAATATATTATTTAACTGTCTGGAGTGGGCAAACATTTTACTTTCCCATCTGCCTAGAGACCTGAGCATGTCTGCTTGTGTGTGTAACAGCTGTATTGGCTTTCTTTTCTCCTTCTTTTTTTATAATTAGAACAAATTTTGGACATTTTTTATAACTTAATCTCCTTAATGATAGATTTCATGTTTTTAAATTTAAAACACAGAAATGCAGCTGAACATGTAAAAGTCAGGGTTAACTAAAATGTAGGTGTGATATTTTAGGACTAGCCCAATTTCATCTTTTACAGCATGATTTATATTTGCTATTTTGCCAGGTGTTTCCTTACTCAGAGAAAAATCCCATAATCAAACTCTCTTTTTTAACTTAAGATTAATTCCATATGGCTTTTACCTTTTGCATTAATAATACTTCTTTCACTTTTAAGGGTCCCCCAGGTCCCCCTGGAACTGCAGGATTTCCAGGCTCTCCAGGTTTTAAGGTATTTAACTAAAGATTCATAACTACATGGGATTTGGTCCTTTCTCTAGTTACACAGCTCATGTCACTGTACATCATTATTTAATGAGGGGTCCTTTTCCTGGCTTGCCATTACACTGTTTGCAAGCCTAGAACAGATGTGCTGCCATATGCAGCACCAGACAAACCCAATCCTCATCATCTTCACGAATGCCCCTAACAAAACACCACTAAGTGGTGGATCCTCCGTGCTCTGTGTTGTGCTCTGTGTGGGAGGGACTGGGGTGAACGTCCCACACCTTCAGGAGCTGTGCATCATGTCCTGCCTGGAGCACCCGAGTCCCGTGTGCCTCGGCACCAGGCACTGCTCATCTGGCTCTTACACCCAGGTGATGATGCTGGAAGCCTTCTTCCCAAATCACACAAAGATACCACAGTAGAAGAAGAAACCTTTGGTTTAATGCTGATTGCCCCGGAGATGATTAAAATGCCTTCATTTTGTCCTTTTACTGTTTTTTCTGTAGGGTGAAGCTGGTCCTCCTGGTCCTGCTGGTGTTAGTGGTAGTCCTGGAGAGAGAGGAGAACCTGGTCCTCAGGGTAATGCCGGGCCACCGGGGCCTCAGGTATATCAATAACACATGGGACCTGAGAGGTGCTGTGTCACCTGCTCTTCACAGAGCCCTGGGCATCCTTTGTTCTGGTCCTGGGTTAGCAGCATTGGTTACTCATATATTTATTTTTCCAGGGCCCTCCTGGAAGAGCTGGAAGCCCTGGCAACAAGGGTGAAATGGTGGGTACTTTTCATATCACTGCCATTGCTGCGCTGTGTTGGTGAGGGTCACTGTTTGGACTGGGTAGAGTCCATCAACGCCGTTCTCTCTTCATCTCTGTCTGTTGTTCTCTCTCTGCAGGGACCTTCTGGTATTCCTGGTGCTCCTGGTCTGCCAGGAGGCCGTGGTCTTCCTGGTCCTCCAGGTGCAAGTGGAAACCCAGGGGCGAAAGGCAGTCCGGTAAGTTACTAAGGGCATTTACACTGGTTGTACAAACAAATGTGGTGGAAATAAGCCTGATACCACTAAAAAAAAACCACACTGATCTTCTCCTATTCACTTGAAATGGTCTAGTAAATTATTTTATAATGAAAATAGGCAATTATTTTTAGAAATATGTAACATATTTCTTTTACACATTTAGGTATTGCTTTTATATATAAATATGGTAATAATATCTATTTGCTTTCCTAAATGATCTATCAATTCAGATACAACAAAGATACAGCTTGTGTAAATTGGCTACATCAGACAAAATCTGTTGTTTTACAATCCTGGTTTCACCTGTTTAAATTCCCAAGGGCTGAGTCCACAGTCCACTACACCCCATGAGTTGTACCCACCCTTATACTGACACTTACCCCAGCAGGCCCCTTTTCTTACAGCCTAACACCACATGCAGCTCTTTGTCAAAGAAAATATTCAGGGACTTTAAACAAAAGACTCAATGATGTCTGAAAGAGCTCAGGAACAGACATAAAATTTTACTCAGTGGTGTTTGAGATTGTATCACTTCTTTCCTTTTCTGGATTTTTAAGGAGTCCCATGACTTTCACTTCCAGGTTCAGCCAGTGCATGCTACTTTCTTTGCAGAGTGTTAAATAATAAAACTGAGTCAATAATTTGAAATATCATGTCTACACCCTAGTATTTCAGTACATCTAGTAGCTCCAGAATGATACCCCATTGCAACCCATAATTTTAATGGGATTTTCTCCATTTTTAGGGAGACCCTGGTAAGGATGGTGCAAAAGGAGATCCAGGCCCAAAAGGCGAGCGTGTAAGTGATTTCAAAATGTGTCCAGAGACTTCTTTCGAGGAAGTCTGAACCCTGAATCATTGCACATACAAAAGCTGTCTGGTTATTTTGGAGACTTCTAATTGACTGATGGGCTTGGTTTCTGTTGTTGCCAGGGTGAAAATGGCACCCCAGGTGCTCCTGGACCTCCTGGTGAGGAAGGGAAAAGAGGTGCAAATGGTGAACCTGGGCAGAATGGAGTACCTGGTACCCCTGGAGAAAGGGTGAGCTGTGCTACACAATCTTTTGAGCTAAGACAGAGACAGCAAATTCTGAAGTTCAAAACACTTCCAGGAGAAATCTGGCTCCATATCTCTTTTCAGCAAATTGTAGATGTGAAACTGCGTTGCAAAACTAGGGAGAATTCTTATCTAGTTTCTCCTCTGTATTGCAGCTCTTGGATCTATCTCAGTTGGAAATAAATTAATTTCTCTCAGTTTTGATATGGAGGAAGCAGTGAACTTATATATCTGGTAGTTTTATCCAAAAATTTTTGCTGATAAGCAGTCATAAACTCTGAGAACTACAAGGGAGAATAAATAATAGAAATTTCAAAATTACTTCTCAGTTAACAAAAATAAACAATCAAATTTCTGCTCTGGAAAGTGAAATTAATGCAAATTCTTCTACATTCAAGATATGTCTTTATGTCAACATCTCTATTGTTAATACATCTTAAATATAAATAACAGCACTATTGTCAAGATGTCTTGTAAGTTACAATATCTGTACTGCAAACAGGTTTTTTGGCTAGTATGTTAAATTATTTTCCAAAAATTTAATAATTCTCACAGAGGAATCCATGAACTGTTTTATTCAACAAAATAAATAGCAGCACCCTTGCAAATTTTAGACTTCTTTTCCCATCAGAAGCAAAGGAAATTGTGCTGATCTATTTGTAAGTCCTAACTTAATAATTGATTGCAATATTCCCTGACGTTATGAGGAAACCAAAGATGCACAATGACCTGATTAATCATACTAAACATATAAATGGGGCTGCAAAATGAAATTTATAATTCAATTTCTTGTAAGCAATTAAGATAGTAGTAAATATAAATATTAAAAAATACAATAGAGCTCTTCTCAGTATTGATTGGAGGAAAAATAATTATTTAATACTGAATGTGATGTTTTATGTTTTTAAATTACTTTTGAAAATTCATAAATAATGACTCAGAGCCAGCTAAAAATAAAGGAGGACAGGCTATAATGTCAGCAGGAGCATTATAACCAAAGAGAAAATACTCTGTAGTCCTTCTTACGACCATGAAATACCACTTCCATCTTTTTTTTTTCTTCAATAATTTTCATACTGATATGTCTAATGGTAAATTGCTGAGAAGAAAAACCCAGTTGCCATTACCTGTGTTCTATTGCCTACAATCCATAGTTTGTTCTTTTATCTGGCAGGGCTCCCCTGGTTTCCGTGGCTTACCCGGTAGCAATGGACTTCCAGGTGAAAAGGTATAAATCTTCCTCCAGAAATGTCCTCCAAACTTTTGAAGAATCCACGTGAATTTGGATGGACAATTTGAGATGCGATATGGCGCTGATTCCCTTGCTGTGGATCTCCACATCTCTCTCCAGGGTCCTGCAGGTGAGCGTGGCAGCCCAGGTCCCCCTGGCCCCAGCGGACCCGCAGGAGAACGTGGACAAGACGGAGGCCCAGGTCTTCCTGGAATGAGAGTAAGACAGGACATCTCCAAGAAAACGTTATAAACTCTGTTAGAGATGACTCACCTGAGCTGACACGATAGAGGACTCCAACTAGAAATCCTTCCTATGAATTCCTTTAAGTAGTCGTAGCATCCGTTCCTGGTGGGACAGGTCGCTGTGCAGAGACGCGGGGCATGCCCAAGACACTGCCACAGCCGAGTGGGGAGGCTTTGCAGAGGCTCCCAGGGCGTGCCACGCCCTGCCACGAGAAATGCTTTTAACATGAATTAGCATTGGATGATTTTCTGCATGATCATTCTGCATGATTTTCTTTACATTCCAGCAAATTCTAATATTAGGTATTTAGGGCAGTTATTTAAATATATTTATATTTCAATTATTATGCAAAGAGTCTTAAATATTTAAATAATTAAATTAGACATTAATTTAAGTATTTCAATATACTTAAGTATTATATTTTTGACTTATTTGCAATTAAAGCAAATAAGCTGTTGGTCAGTTCTTACAGTATATATCAGTAAGATTTCAGAGATGGCCTATTGTGTAATACTGACAGACTGTAGCAACCTCTAAGTGTACATGGAACAACATTTTGGGAGCTGTACTAAGAACTAGTAACTCCTAACAACCATTCCAAAACCCAACTGCAGGCTTCTGGGAACTAAACAAGATTTTACTGGCAACGAAAATGAATTATTTAATATACAACGAAAATAATATTTAGATATTTAAACAAGTTAATGAAAAAGTGTTACACATTTTGTTGCTTTCAGGTAGAGGTACGTAGTCAGAATTGTTTCATTCCTTGTTTTTTCCATCTAAAATTAGTTTTCTTCCCACATTATGAAAGAACAAAATTTTTGTGCTACTTGATTAATGTCTGGTGTCTTGTTTATATACAACTCTCAGACAAAGCAGTAAACCCATAATGACAGAATTTGTTTGCTTTCTCCAAATTTTCTCCCTTCATGGGATGAGGGAAATGGGAAGACTTAATCGTTTTTGAAGAGGATGGAATCAAGCAAGTAGTTTTTATATATTTATGAATTAAAATTTAATAATAAACTTTTTAAACTGAAGTATAACACTCTTTTTTTTTCTTCAATTGCAGGGCTTGCCCGGAATTCCAGGAAGCCCTGGCAGTGATGGGAAACCTGGCCCTCCTGTATGTATATTGTGCAAATATTTTATCCTAGTCCTCCTACTGACCCAACCCTACCCTCATCCCACAGCATCCACATGACAGGTTGTTATCACAGCCAGATTAATCGTCCCCTTTCTGTTTGCTTTAACCACCAGAGCACATTTTATGCTGTATCGTTGTAATAGCAGCCTGCAAACCCTGTCATTTCATACTGCGTAAATACAGAGTATATGGGACACAAGTTGCAATACAATACAGAACACGTGATGAGTTTTGAACAGCGTCTCCCCCTCACTCACTGTTAAATGAGTCGTAGGTATTGCTTTATTTCACCTCACAGATGCCATGTCTTCCTTTCTTTTTTGCTTATCCCAGGGCAGTCAGGGTGAATCCGGACGCTCTGGCCCCCCTGGCCCTCCAGGCCCACGTGGCCAGCCAGGTGTGATGGGTTTCCCTGGTCCTAAGGGCAATGAGGTGAGTGGGCTTTGTCCTCTTCTGGGCTGATCCTTGATGAGTCAAATGTTAAACTAAATTGCTCCATAGTGGGGCTATCTCACACTGCTGCTTTCGACTATTGTCCACTGACCAGAAACAAGTGTTTCAAATGTAATCTTTCTTTTTTGTAAGGGTGCACCTGGCAAGAATGGAGAAAGAGGCCCTGGTGGGCCACCTGGAACACCTGTAAGTTTTGCTAATATTTTTTTTAATAATGACACAGTATTAATAATAACTTGATGAGTCTTACAAAAATGGTATCACTCTCTAACCATAGCCTAATTTTGTCTTTGAATAGGGTCCTGCTGGGAAGAATGGTGATGTTGGCCTTCCAGGTCCTCCAGGACCTACTGTAAGTGTGGTGGGCCCATCTGAGGCGATGATCAGGGGGTCTGACATCTACAGATAGACACTGGGAATTTAAGGGAATGAAAATATTATTAATGATACGAAGAAATCTCCTTTTATGAAGACAAGTAAAAGAGCTCTTCTTTGCCACTATTTTAATGAATGAATATTCAAACCTTTGGTGGGAGAAACTTGACTCAGGTATAGCTGGTGTAGATTGAAATGAAAAGTCAATTTAGAGCTCTTGGTCCTTTCAAACAGAAGTGTATTGCTGCTCCCTTTAATGTTTATGGCATTCAAATTTCCTGTCAAGTTAAAATGTGTCTGCTGAATCACATCTAAGAGCTGGAGTGAAAAGAGCAAATACCACAACACCAAAATATGTTATTTTATGAGATTGTGCAATGTCGTCATCAGGTCACGATAAGGAAGCATAGATTAGAGGTGGTGTGGAGGTGTTTGTATGCTGAAGTGTTGCCAGGCAAGTTCATGGATTTTCTTCCTCATTTGTTTGACTCTAGGGTGCTTCTGGAGAGAGAGGAGAACCAGGAGCAGCAGGCCCACCTGGCCTCCAGGTGCCGTGTGTTTATTGTTTTCTTATTCTTTCTAATAGACTGACACACACACAAAATTAAAAAAAAAACTAAAGGCATCTGAACATTTACATTGGAGTGCATGTCATCATATTTTGAATAAAGTAGAATATGAGAGATCAGCCACTTGACAGAATTTACTGCATCATAGATCATTGCAAACCAGGGGGTTAGCTGAGATTGTGTCACCTAAACCCCTTAGCTATCAAATTGATATCTCCTTCTTTCTGAAGGATTGGAATGAGTTGGCCACACATCTTTGTGTCAAAACCAAAAATTTGAAGATGGAAAAGGCATAATTTACCTGTGTAACATGAATAACACTGTTCCTTTGTACAGGGGCTGCCTGGTGGACCAGGACCAGCTGGAGAGAACGGAAAGCCTGGAGAACCAGTAAGCAGTAATTTCTTTTTTTTTTAAGTAACAAAAAATTAAAAAGAAGTTCTTCCTATATTATATTTCCAAATTCAGACATCTCTCAGCTCTCTTCAGAGCAGTAAAGTCTAATTTTGGGAATAACAGGGTAGAGAAACAGGATGCAAACCACAATGCAGATTTACTAAGTAAAGTTCATGGATAACTTACATTTATTTTCTCATAACCAGGGGCCAAAAGGTGATATTGGAGGACCCGGATTCCCAGGCCCTAAGGTAAATAATAAAGCTACTTTTTAGTAATGACATAAATGAATTAACAAAGTTTGAGCCTGACAACAAAGAATAACACATTTTTTCATCACAGGGTGAAAATGGTATCCCAGGAGAACGTGGTGCACAAGGTCCGCCAGGACCTCCTGGAACAAGAGGTGGACCAGGTCCTGCTGGCACAGAAGGTGCCAAGGTACCCACAGACTTTCTTCCTTTTCTGCTATTCTGCTACCACTTGGGTTAATTTTGTTTTTTCTAATTATTTTTTGTTGCTCTTTAGGGTCCTCCTGGCCCACCTGGTCCCCCTGGAGGCACAGGACTGCCTGGCTTACAGGGAATGCCAGGAGAAAGAGGAGCTTCTGGAAGCCCTGGACCAAAAGGGGAGAGGGTAACACACACACACTTCCGATTTTATGCTAATTTATTGTTAGCCTCCCACAAGTCACTAGGCTTGTCCACATCTTCACTTCGACCTGATTTCAGAGGTGCAGATTTTGTAGCAGTACTGTTGAGTTAGCAGTGGGATGTGGGTCCTAGATGTTGAAAAATATGCGATTTTACCCTCAGTTTCATACATGCTAGATATATTGCTGCACTGGGTCTCTTGGGGGATGGGTACATCAGAACAGTTCCACTGAATCTAATGAACAAAGAGAATCATTTATACCATGGGCAGACAATTTGACATAGATTTCATTTTGAATCAATATGAGGGTTTCTTCCATCAAAGTATGTAGTATCTGATGCTGAATATTGGGCAGAATATCATTCCCAGTTTCAATAAGGAAATTTTGCTATTGAGAGACCCTCAGTATGAGATCCTTCCCCCATTTAGGCTCATGCTTCCTTTCTGCTAATGCTTTTTATGTCTTAAACTTCCTAGGGAGAACCTGGTGGCAAAGGTGCTGATGGCCTTCCTGGTGCAAGAGGAGAGAGAGTGAGTATTTAATTATCCAACAGTTTATCCATCAGCTTTACACAGGCTGCACTTAGCACGTGAGTCACCTCACAGTGGATAAATACTATCTAGGACAGGTAAAGTTGTAATCTCCGGTTTAGATTAGACCTAATACTAGTTTGTGTGATTACCACTCCTTGGGTAAATATAATGGATTATTTTGCAGAAAGATTGCAGTTGACTGGGACAATGTTTTAGAGGGAAAGTAATCATATGAAAGTAGAGAAAATCTACCTGACTGGTGCTATAATGAATCACAAAAGGACATTGATAGTAGATCCTGCAGGTTACTGCATATGATATATTTATACATCCATATAGCAAATACACATAAAATAGACACTTGAAATACGTGCATCTATCAAATCAGTACCTGCAGGCAGTAGATACATCACAGTAATGAGGGATGAAAAATATACAAATGCAGCTTGGTTGAGTTGGAGGAAATTTTAAAAATTTATTTCAGACCATAAGGTACACATTAAATTTTCAAGAAAGAAGTAAGTCAGGGAGCTAGTCAGGAGATGCTGAATATATGCTGAACAAATGTGGATCAATTATCTACCAGAAAATTAGGGCAACAGGTCACTTTTATTGTATACCTTTGAAAGAGACCTATTAACTTCAGTTGGTTTTGGATTAAGTTTGGACAGTGGGGGAAAAAAAGAATCACTCAGTTGGAGATCTCTCACACTGCAAAATGGAGTGATTCAGAGCATCACTCCAAAACATGGTGTGCAAATGTACTTTGGCGCTGTAGGCTTGCTTCATTAAAATATCTTTGGCAATCTGTTTACACTCAAACATAAACGCTCTCCACCAAAACAGAGGCGTTAACGTTGTCATATTTTGATGCAAAATACACCATTTTCTAACTTTGCAATTGTTTAGGGCAATGTAGGTCCCATCGGTCCTCCTGGTCCTGCCGGCCCACCTGGAGATAAGGTAAAGCATCCTCATAATGGTGTTTGTACTGTGAAGAGTCCCAGGGGTGGCTGTCTCATGGGAAGCAGACAAACACCCAGTGACCATCCTTGTTCCTTGCAGGGAGAGACTGGCCCAGCAGGTGCCCCTGGTCCGATGGGTTCCCGTGGAGGTCCTGTAAGTGACACAACTTTTCTTCCCATATAACTTCACCGTGGCTCCTCTTGCCTATAGACATCTGTGCTGCACCAACCCTATCAGGAATATGTGGTTTGGGTTGTAAATAAACTAAGCACACTCAGCTCCTGTTGACTCTCAGGATTTATAAGTAGGAAAGGCTTTACAGAATCAGGGCCTTTAACACTGCAGAGGGGTCAGAGGGCTGCGGTGACAGGGTAGGGCAAGAGTGTGAGCACTAGTCATGTCCACCTTGATTTAAAGTCAAGTAAACTTTTAAAAATACTCTTTCTTGTATTTATTCTTTTTATATATTGAACACATTGGGATCTCAGCTGGACCTAGGAAACACCATGGATTGTGCTCGGGGTTTATACAGGTGTAGCTGAGTTAATTTTATCACATTTTAGATAATTATCAGATAATTCCTGAACAGGTGTGTTTAGCACTTGGGAGCAACAGGTGTTTCAGATCAGAGGCTGGGGGTTTTTCCCTCCAAGGGCAGCAAGACAAAGAAACTTCAGCAGCATCAATAGGAGAATTCTCTAACTTTTAAAGTGAAGTTTGTCTTTCTAACATCTTCCATTGCTGACATGTGGTTTTCCACAGGGTGAACGAGGAGAACAAGGTCTTCCTGGACCTGCTGGCTTCCCTGGAGCCCCAGTAAGTGTCTACACTACTCTTTCTCTACTCAGGCACATGTGGGGCAACACGGCTTTGTCCTTCCCCTCCTGCACTGGTAGGCCAGTAAAGTTCAACTGCATTCACATTTAATATTTAAATTCCCTTCAGAAGAGTACCTGGGTAGCATTTCTCATCCTTATATCATCTCCTTTTTTTGAGTGGTAATATAAAAATATAATTTTCCAACAGGGCCAAAATGGGGAACCTGGTGGGAAAGGAGAAAGAGGCGCCCCTGGTCTAAGAGGAGAGGCTGGACCCCCTGGAGCAGCAGGCCCACAGGGAGGCCCTGGAGCCCCAGTAAGTGTTTGCTGTTCCTTCTTGCTACAGAGAGGTTTCTTCAGCCCTCCCTCAGCCTCAGGGTGCTGGGCCCAAGTGCAAGGAGATGAACTGCCTGAAACTTATTGACACTTCCTATAATTTTAATCTTTATCAAACCATTTGCTTTATCCACTTCCTTCCATGTAGGGTCCACCTGGTCCCCAGGGAATAAAAGGAGACCGTGGATCTCCTGGTGGCCCTGTGAGTATCTCTTCGATTTAGTCACTGCTAAATGCCTCTATTTATTACAACACATGTGATGTAAATGGAAAATAAGAACTTCAATGACTTTACTATTGGCAGTTAAAGAATAATTAAAGTGTTCTAGAAGGAGTAATTAAAGTTGAAATGTTTAGTAATCTAGATTACATTGATCTTAATATAAGTAAGGTGCCAAAATAGCTTTTGGCACAATAACCAAAAGCTCTAAAATAGCTTATCTCAACAGTTATTATATTTACTTGCCATCTTTGCCATTAGCTTTAGTTTGAGGAGAATATGTGATCTCTCCTAGCAAAAAAAAAATTGTGACATTTTGTTCAGTTGCAGGACATTTAATTCCAGTTTCAAACAAAACATGACTATAATTTAAACTCAGCAGTGTGTAAAAATCAAGTTGTTCCTGTGTTTCCAGTCTTTGGAAGATGACAATTAAAACTATTTATCTCTTCTAGGGTGCTGCTGGTTTCCCTGGTGCTCGTGGTCTGCCTGGTCCTCCTGGTAACAATGTAAGCTGGTTAATTCTCCTTTTCTTTTATTCTTACTTTGTGGTTACATTTAGACCGATATTAATATATTAAAATTATACATTAATATATTTAATTAAATAAATTAAATGTATTAGTTAAATTTACATTAATATATTAAAATATATTACGGAAAAACATTCTGAGTATGATGCTTGTACTTAAGAAAAAAATGGCAAAAATGAGTTTCCTTATTCTATGGAATAGAAAGTAGGATTTTAATTAAGGTATCATTAAAGTCAGTGCAGTTCTTTCCATTCATTGGCTCAGCTGTTATGAAAGATATTTCATTCTGCACGTGTCCAAGGCACCATATTAAAGGCACATGGCAGGAGTGATTCAAGAAAGCAGAAGGGCCTGCTACTATTTCCAATTTCTGTGGTAGAGCCATGGGTAAGGAATGTGTACCTTGTGCTGGATGCATTACAGGCACTGGGCATCCAAAATGTGCAGGTGTATGTCCAGAGAGCAGGGATAAAAAATACCAGTTGTGAAAGTGGTACCTGAAAGGATTCTCTTACAACACCAGAGCAGATGTGGGTGCACAGGGGCTGGACCCTAAATCAGGCAGTGATTCAGGTCTAGCTGGCTTTCATGAGACCAATGCCAGTACATGTGTGCAGCTCACGCTTCCCTTTTTAAAACTCTTTTTTAGGGTAGTCCAGGTCCCCCTGGTAACGCAGGACCTGCAGGCAAGGATGGGCCTCCCGGCCCCCCTGGTAGTTCTGGTGCTCCTGGAGGTCCAGGACCTGCTGGAATCAGAGGTGAGCCCGGCCCACCAGGAGAAAAAGGGTCCCCAGGAGCACGAGGAGAAAGGGTAAGTGCCCCTTCAGCCAGGGACTGTTCCACCAGGAGACAGGGATTGTGTCTGTCCAGAACAAGCAGCCGCCTACGGAATGTTAAAGATGCTCCCACTGACTGAAGTGACCTTTTCTCAAACAGGGGGCACCGGGTGAGCCAGGCCCTCAAGGTATCGTTGGCGGCCGGGGGAACACGGGTCTGCCAGGCCTGCGTGGCCCCAGTGGCCCACCGGGGATGGCAGGGGCCAAGGTGAGAGCCCTTCACTGCAGCTACAGCCTCAACACTAACACAATCCTAACCCAGCTGCTAAAAATAGCCTAGAGATGCAAAAAGTGCTAAAAATAGCTTAAGGACACAAAAAGTAATGAATGTGTTGGGGGCGTTGGAGGGTTTAATGCTTTTTAGTCCAGAGATGAGAGGATTTACAGTTATTTGTGTTTACATCCGTAAGATCAGGCTTTAAAATGTCTGGTATCCAGCTGCTGTGGGATGCAAGGTTGTCTTTCAGATTATATTATATATATATTATATATCTAGGCGTATATTACCCACTGCACACACTTTGAAGGGTCATGAGGAGGAGGCTGTGACCTCTCCTGGGTACAAGATCTGAGTTATAGTCTCACCTACCACTAGCTGTTTACCTTTGCTTAATTCCCAAGATGTTTCTTGCTTAAATATGAGGACCCAAACAGAAAAATACTTTCACCTCCCTTCAGAAAAGGTGGGGCGAGGCTTGGTTTGTATTTTATCACTAATACAGACCTGCATTTTTTGGTTAACTGCTTTGGCCATTGTTTTGGGGCACATGAGAAGAGACACACCCCATTTATTATTTCTTAGTTGACAATCAATGAGGAACATTCAATGGCCCTGCATGACTATTACCAGCAATGAAAAGAAACCAGTTTGGTCTTTATCTCTTATTTTGTGTATTCACAACCAGCAAAGCCACACTGGCCCATCACTTCTTTAGGTCTCCTTCAAAATCTCTGTATAGTTAATAAGATGCAAAACACACTGCTATTTCCTAAGAACGTTCTCTGCAATGCAATCCTTTCCCTTTTTGTTCAGGGTGAAGATGGTAAACCGGGCACCAACGGCATCCCAGGAGAACGCGGTGCTCCTGGTCCCCAAGGCCCTGTTGGACAAAGAGGCTTACCTGGAGAGCCTGGCAGAGATGTGAGTGGATGGGATTTCCCTGCCAGCTTGTGAGTTACAAACGGGAGACTCTGGGAGCAAATATGCTTTAAGGTTGACAAAGCCTCCCTCAAGAGCCTGATGCACAGGGGCCTGGGCACATCGTGCCCTCCTCTAAGGAGGTCTAGCCTCCTGTCCCTGCCTTCCCCTTCACTGCCCAGGGACCTAATCTGTCCCACTTGGAGCTTGAACAGGACATTGTACTGTCTGTATGCCTACTAAATAACACAAGTTTTACAGGTCTTTTAGGAGCCACACCACCTCCAGGAACTCTTTCTTCTTGAAAACTCTTTTTTTGATGAGCATTGTTTAAGCTTACTGGGAAACAAGCAGTCTACTGGTCATGCAGTTTATCAACAAACTGTACCACTGTTTTGCAGGGTAACCCTGGCTCTGATGGCTTGCCTGGACGTGACGGATCCCCAGGAGGCAAAGTAAGAAATCACCAATATCCTTAGACTGCCAAATAAATGAGACATGAACTACATGGCAATGTATGTAGTTCTGTGCTTTGTAATTTGTTTCTTGACCCTCCTGTGCTCCACTGAACATACTCCTTGTATTGAGTTCTATAAAACATGACATTTATTGTCCTGTCACCTGTTACTATCTGCAGGGTGACCGCGGTGAAAGTGGCTCTCCTGGCCCTCCAGGACCCCCAGGCCACCCTGGACCTGCAGGTAATGCTGGTGCACCTGGAAAAGCTGGTGAAAGAGGATTTCAGGTAAGACCAAAGCAAATGGGTTACTGCTTACTTGCACACCCTTCCTATGCAAAGTCCATTTCATGCAGTAACAAAGAAGAAGTTTTGAAGAGTCATACATTTGTCACTGTCAGAGTTGCTTGACATCAAGGACCCCTTCTATAAAATTATGCAGGGGAAAGACATTTCCGTTTATGTTCTGACAACTATATAGATATTAAGCTCAAAATTCATGTACTCTGTAGGATGCCAAAAAGCATATCACCCCACCAGGCCCTATCCTAATTTCCATCCCATCTGGTGCCCATGCAGCACAAGCCATGTGTTATTTATTTAAACTAAGAGAGTAACTTTGGAAGGCCTCAGTTATTTCTCATGAGTGCTGACACCAGCACAGCTTGAGCACTGAGCCCCACACAGAGGGAAGAAGGGCTGTGGTGCCTGTGTACAGATCAGTGCCTACAGGCAGCTGAGAAAGGCTGGCATTGGTACTAAAATGGCCTGGCCAGGATTCTTGCTGATTATAGGGTGTGTGCAGTCCCCCCTTGTTTCCCAGCACCTGCTGGCTCTGAACACACAGGTTATCTGGAAATAAAGAGGTGGGCTCAGCAGCTCCAAGTGATCCATTCCTTCTCATTCTTACCATGTCACAGGGTCCACCTGGCCCTCCTGGCTCTACTGGTCCTGCTGGTGCTCGTGGTCCTGCGGTAAGTCATATTTAAATATCTGTGATGTCATCCATTCACTTTTTCCTATTATATGAACATTGCTCTAATCTCCTTCTATCTTCCTTTTATTGCAAATCTACACTTACAGGGTCCTCAAGGCCCTCGTGGTGATAAAGGTGAACCTGGTGAAAGAGGCAGCACTGGCATAAAGGGTCACAGAGGGTTTCCTGGTACCCCTGGTCTCCCTGGTCCTCCTGTGAGTATTTTGTATTCGATTGGGAATTACAGCTGATCTTAGTTTCTGTGTTTAAGCCCCAGGTACCTAATTAACCTTAGCTAATTTGATGGGAATCTATGTAAATTTGATTTTCAAATGTTTCAAGATCCGGATTCCCTGAACCAACCTGACATAAGCATTATTAAAGAACTGGAAGAAGCTGATGGGAAGTAAAGATGGGTTTACTATAACCCTTTCAATAAAAACTTCTTATATATTCATTTATACAGGCTATTCCTGATTTAATTAGGAAAGAGAGACTAGGGGTTGAAATGTCTATGTCTATTAGAAATCTATCCTAGACAACTAAAGGTACTCAGAGTCCAAATACCTCTCTTCTGTCATGTCTTTTATAGAAAGTAATACTGGGGCAAAATGCACAGGAAATTGTGAACTACTGAATTGTAAACTACTGAATTGTAAACATGTATTACCTTTTGAACATAGCTAAGAGAACTGGAGGGCAAGAATAGACAGTCATGCCATTGATATTTATGACCAGTAAAAGTTTAAGAAGGGATTTATACTGAAAAAAACCTACAAATACTCCGCATGATACAAGTGAGAATCAAGAAACCAAAGCTTATTCAATAAACATACCAAAGATGGCACCAATACCAACCTATTAAACAAAAAACCCAGAACCTGGAGTCTAACATATAACATGAGAAAAAAAAATTGATAAATTCTCATTTGATGAACAATAACTTTTAAACAAATGGCTTTGCAGTGCATAGACAGAGCAAATTTGTAAATGTATTTGAAAACATGAGTGCTTGTCAAATTATTTAAATAACATTACTGATAATATTATTAAAACTGCAGCATTTTGGCTATAGCTATGTATTCTTATGAATATGAGAGTTCATCCAAAGCTCATTGGTGTCAATTGGCTTTCTTGCATTTCGGATAACACATCTCTAATATGTTTTTTCATGTTAGAACATTGAATATTTTTTTCTGGTTCAAGAATGGCCACCATTCTCTCATATCTGACACAGCCTTTTCATAAGGATGTGTTTTTGTAATCTTAACGATGTTTTTATTTAAGGCACAGTGTCTTTATTTAAGGCACTAGTTACAAGATAGGAGGGGTATGACTGACTTTTCCTTTTTTCATAGGGTCCCCTGGGTCCACAAGGTGCAATTGGAGGTCCAGGAGCTTCAGGTGCAAGGGTAAGAAGAACTCCTAACTCAGCCTAACTGCAAGGAAAATTCAGACTGTTTAGTTAATATATAGATAGATACAGACACAAATTTTAATTGGCCGTCTTAACAGACAGCAGCTGAAGAAAGAAAAAACACCTGATAAATCATACAGAAATATTTGAAATACCTCACAAAGTATTTCTGAATTATCTGATAAACTATTTTGACCATATTATTTGTGCTCTTCATTGTTGTAGGGTCCCCCAGGACCAGCTGGGCCACCTGGAAAAGATGGTACCAGTGGCTACCCAGGTCCGATTGGTCCTCCCGGCCCCCGCGGTACCAGAGGCGAAAGCGGCCCCGCCGTAAGTAAATGGTGCAAACTCACACAAGCAAATCTTTAGGGAGTACTCATGAAACATAGGATGCTCCACTCTTTAAATATCTCCCTCAGAAATTCTCTACTTCATGGGCGAGATTTGTGACAGGAGGTGTCTAGTTACCAAGGCTAAATCCAAAACCATGCAGCTCGTTTGTAGTTTAGTGTAACTATTGATGCCCCGGGTGTCGTGTTGGTCTCAGATGATCATTGACTTTTCTGCATACACCGGGATCCCCTCCTCGCTGCGGAGCACAGATACCCTTTGGGTCTGGGAAGCCGTGGAATGTGTTTCCTAGACTGCTCTCGTGAGGCCAGGGCTGCCAAGGTGCCACTATCACAGTCACCTCCTAAAGCTAAGCAATGGTCATTCTCTGGATTTCAGTGGAAAGGGTTCCTTCTCAAAGCCCAGACATAAACACAGTCAAACTTGACAAAATTAGGGACGCCCCCCCCAATTTTAAGAAAATAAAGACCTGGAAAATCTAACAGATGTTTATACATCTGTTTAATTAATGAGTAAACGAAATATTTGTGTAAGAATTCTCATTGTTTTTAAGACTAGGGCCCACACAGACTTTTAGTTTTAACTCGTTCACCCTTTTTTTTAGGGTCCCCCAGGGCAGCCTGGTCTTCCTGGTCCCTCTGGTCCTCCTGGTCCATGTTGTGGTGGTGTAGCTGCCCTGGGTGCTGGTGAGAAAGGTCCGGTTGGCTACGGACAATATGAATATCGAGATGATCCCAAAGAAAATGATATCAATCTGGGTGACATCATATCTTCAATGAAATCAATTAACAACCAGATTGAAAACATCATTAGTCCTGATGGGTCCCGGAAGAATCCAGCTCGTAACTGCCGAGACCTGAAATTCTGCCATCCCGAGCTCAAGAGCGGTATGTTTCGATTTTATTTTCACCACTGGTGGCAGGTCTTGGGGATTGTTTTGGTTTTTTGGTTTTTCTACCTTGAGTACTTAAATTCAGATATCTTCCATAAAAATTTGACTTTTTTTCAAGCAAATGCCATGAAAAAGATGATAAATGTAAAAATAATTTTAAACATTAATTAGCTATGCATTTACACAGAGTATACATTTGACTTCAACTCTATTCATTGCGACCTTAGAAGTGAACATATGTTTATATCATTTTAGGGGGGGGAAAAAATTTACAAGTTCTAAATTTATGCCAAATTGCAGTCCCCTTACAGCATTCACATGAACTCAGTATCTTTTTATATCATCTTATTTTCTGTGGCATCTCTTCTGTAAAAATTAATACATTTCCTGATTTGGCTCAGAAATCTGGCATAGAAATAAGCTTTACCATCATGCAGTCAGATTCTTCTCCCAATATATTAAGCCCCTCAACATTTTTCCTTACCTCTAGGAGAGTACTGGGTTGATCCCAACCAAGGCTGCAAGATGGATGCTATTAAAGTCTACTGCAATATGGAAACTGGTGAGACCTGCCTCAGTGCTAACCCCAGGACTGTGCCAAGGAAGAACTGGTGGAGCAGTGCAAACAGTGGAAAGAAACACGTTTGGTTTGGAGAATCTATGGATGGAGGCTTCCAGGTGAGAAATGAGCACAGTTAACAGCCCAAACTGTATATCACCACATACTAAAATACAATTCTGAAATTAAACTGAATGAGACAATTAGTATCTGAAAAAATCATGATGTGGGCTGTCCCTAGACATGATTTAACAAACACTCTTGCCTATGTTGGTACTCTGCAGTTCAGCTATGGAGATCCTGAGCTTCCAGAGGATGTCTCCGAAGTCCAGCTGGCCTTCCTGCGCATCCTCTCCAGCCGTGCCTCCCAGAACATCACCTACCACTGCAAGAACAGCATTGCCTTCATGGACCACGACAGTGGGAATGTTAAAAAAGCTCTGAAACTGATGAGCTCTACAGAAAATGAGATCAAGGCTGAAGGAAACAGCAAATCCACATATGCTGTTCTGGAAGACGGCTGCACTGTAAGTAAACAGGAATTTAGTGCTGTAGTTAATAAATAATTCCCTCCAGAGGACTAGACTCATAACAAAGGAAGAGAGAACTTTGCATGGCCTGGGTAAGGAAAAGACACAGCTGCAGCTAGAAGGGGGAATCTAGATCCTGTACACCAGAAGTGCCATTCCTGTAGGAAGTGAGGTGCATTTCCATTTAAATCTGTGCTTCACAGGTCTCTCCTTGCTTTAGAGTCAATGTCAGGGAAGTCACAGTCACCTAGTTTTGATCCATCCCATGTCAGCTCTAAAACTAGTCATACCAGCCCAAGGCTAGCTGTTTGAAGCCATGGGCTATGCTTAGGGGGAGAGGCAAACACAGTCATTTTGCAGATCCAGCATTGCTTCCCTGTGCCTTGTCAGTGCAGCAGAAAGTACTGGAGAGGAGCAGGAACATCCCTGAGCATGCTGCTCAGACAGCACCTGCAGCCTTTTCAGTAACAAATGGAAAACACTAACGCTATGCAGTTTCTCCTTCCTGGGGTCATTTCCACAGAGACTGCAACCAGTTTCCAACAGGTTGAGAGGGCTCGTTATTACAGATATAGGAAATGTGATAAACTGTGGGATGACTTCCCTGTAGCCCAGCACTCATCTCTAACACTTTTTTCTTTTCTGTTTAACTTCACAGAAACACACTGGTGAGTGGGGTAAAACAGTTTTCGAATACAGGACGCGCAAGACAATGAGGTTGCCAGTGGTTGATATTGCACCATTAGATATTGGTGGTCCGGATCAGGAATTTGGCGTGGACATTGGCCCAGTCTGCTTCTTATAAATCAAAGATCCTGCTTTTTCTGAAACCCCAGCAAACAGATTCACACTCCAACCGTGCTCCTTTGTTTCAGCCTTGTCAGCTAGTACAGGTGCCCATCTGTATCCCAGTTATTTATTAACAAAATTTCTGGGGGAAAAATCAATTTGATATCAAGGGTTATTTTTTTTCGCTATTACACAAAATACAGTAAAAATGCTTTTTTTTGCTCTATTTTTTTTTACCAAAGTCCATCTTCGAAACATGTCTCCGTGGTGCTATAATAAAACTTCAACACTTAATAAAACAACACTGTGTTCTATTAGTTGAATGTTAGCCAATTTACAAAGCACTGATTGCTCCCAGTACCAAAGTTTACCCTTCTTTCCAAGATGCAGTCCATAAAGCTAGAAAGACCTCCCTGTTTCAACTACCTCAACATGGACAGAAACTGGGATGTGTCTGATGAGTCAAACCAAAAATCAATCAAATCAAAATGCATTGGACCCAGTGGTCAATTCCATGGATTCATTTGGTACAAAATTGCCTAATTCTGTACTGATTAGCAGTGAAAGGTACAGTGTATCTTAAGAGTTTAATACCTTATTGTCAGTAGTCACCATAATTTTATTGTTGGATTGTATTCTGTCGTCAAAGGTGCTTCTCTACTTTCCTGTCATTGCTGGTCAAGACCACTAAAATTAGGGAAGTGTAAAAGACTAATATGATGGTGCTAATGTATTTTTCACTCCTAACTCTGCAAGTCAGGGTTATTGACTTGCTCAAAAAACCAAAAAGGTAAAAGATGTAAAGCAATTGTAAATGTCTCCTGTTAAAGATTGTCATTGGCATGTCATAGTTGAGAATTTTCTCCCTTCACTCTGTAAAAGTCAATAAAGATGCAAAATTGTGAATTTCTTCTGTCACATTAACACATTTATAGTGTTGAAGGTTAACCATCTTTGTAAGCTTTTATATGGTTGTTGGTCTATTCCTTACAGAGACACATAATAAAATATCTTAATAAAATTTCCTGTTGTTTCATAAAACTGACTTCTTTTTTGATTTTACTATTTGTACCTTTGTTCAAACAAATTAACAAGGCAGGACACAACTCTGGTACCACTAAAACTGCTTTTTCAAAGATGAGTTCCTTTGTGTGAAGGAAGCCCTAGTAATCCTAAGGGATGCAGTTCATGGTGTACTGCTATGAAATTTTCTTTCTTGCCTTTTCTACTGCTCTCCATCCAGTGGCTCACTTTTGCAAGCACAGTGAGCAAGGACTCAGATCTGACAGCAACATTCAGAACAGGGCCCAAGTACCAAGGCAGGTCAGATTGAAACAGGAAATAGAAGATCTTAACCTTCCTTTTCCAAGAAACATGCCTCAGTCTGCATAACCAGGCAGTCACAGGCTACCAGCCTTTCAGGGGCAGCTTAAATAAATGGCTGAAGGCTCCCACAGGGCAGGCCACGAGCACCCAGCAGTTTGACAAAGCTGACAGTTTGAACATCTCGGCATTTTTTATGGCCAATGGAGCTGTACAGCTAAGTCATCTCCAGATCTTAGCAAAAATTTAAGGAGCAGCAGTAGTTGGCAGTGCCCGAGCTCGAGGCCAGAAGAAGGAAATAAACAGCACCAAGGCGCCCAGGCCAGGAATCCTCTCCCACAGTTAAATGCTGAGAGATGCCACCCAGCCTTTCCCATGGAGCAAGGTCCAGAGCCTCCCCCACATCATTATTGCCCAGCTTCACAATTGCTCCACAGCCCAGGATCATTAAAGACACACAGTCTACAACAAGATCAGATAACAAAAATTAGGGATTTAAAAAAAAAAAAAATCAGATTCTTAAACGTTCTCATGGACAATATGGCTTATGCATCCTCAGAGAATACTTTCTGATTAGCCCAAGCAGGAAAAGTTAACAAAGAAATGCTGGTTTTTAAGTAATCTCACCAGATTTGAGGCCGAGCCAAGACACCACCCTGATTTAGCATTGTAAATTTGGACATGCTCACAGAGAAGGAAAATAGTGAGGCTCTGGGGAGACCCTAACAGCACAAATACAGTATCAACACAGGCATGACTGTGGTTAATGCAACTTATAAGAATAGTGCCAACAATTCATAAAAAATACTGGCTCTTGAAGGAAACCTCCTCATTTGATGGTGAAAATAAATTACTGTTCATAGAAAATGAGAATTACATGTACATAATAATATTAATCTGACATAAATTACATGCTAGGAAGGCTTTTGATTGGAGTTTTATAAAAGCACCTGGTAAGAATGCTGGCTGAAGGAAAAATGCATTGGAAACACGTGTTCTTAATGCCATGGCAGAATAAAATAGCCTTTGCAATCTCTAGTGCTACTGGGGCCAGGTGAGTGGCTGGGAACAATTACTCAGCCTTAAAACACACAGTCATCAAGTCTTTCATTGATAATTTCTACTAATGCAAAGTGATTACTGGAATATTTGTAGAAAACACAGAGAAATAACCATGACCACTATAAAATATTTACTTAATAACCCTCTGAAAATAATGAAGGTTTTTGGATTAAGACACCATAGCCCTTAAATACTTGTACTTTCATATCATCACACTACTCTTTAGGGAAAACAAGAAAAAAGCAACAATAACAACCACAAAATGCAAAAAAATCCCAACAAAGCCAAAAAACACCACTCAAAAAGAAGCCCAAACAACAACAAAAAAATCCAGCCTACCAAAAAAACCCCCCAAAATGCAAACAAACTAAAACCCACCACGAAAATTTGCCTGAATCATACCAAGAGCTCAAAATATCACTGATTTAGGTTTCAATATTGCCTTGAAATTTCACCTTTCCAATCACTTACAGGTCATCACCTGAATGTACAGCTCATTTGCAGGAGACTAGAGTTTTTTATTCTGGTGAAGGTAGACTCTCTGGCATGGAGACTATTTCAACCCCTCAATTTCCATTAAAAAGATGTAGAAAGATGTTGAAAACACAACAGAAATGCAGCAAACCCTTCTCCAACAGAAGGACTTTGCTATCTAATTGGACCCTAATTGTAAACAAATTATAAACACCTGTGACTCACTCACTCACCCAGCCTCCTCCTCTTTGGCTTGTGGAAAAAGCAGATTTCTTTTACTGTTCCTAAAGATATTGTCCAGTGCCTCACAGGAATGAGCAACAGCTTCACAAGAAAGCTGGTTCGAGGTATTCCCTTTGTGCCTACAAGTGCTCCCTTGGGGCAGGTTTAACACAGGTGATTCTCAGCTGTAATTCTTCAGAGTCTTCATGTTTCTCTCATCTTTATTTCATACATTAAGAAGCATTACCTCTGATCTTAACACAGGTTGAATTTCTGAATAGCGTGACAGCAGGTAAAATAGGCAGGCTAAAAGCAGTTTAAATTTTCTGCTACTCAGGTAGCAATTCTGCCCAAACAGGCTCCCTGTGGATATTCTGAATTCTGCAGCATCTGACTGAAATCACACCATTCAACTAAATCCTCAAACTCCCAGCAAGCAAACTGTGATTCACGGGACACAATTACCCAACATTATATCTTTTTTCTAGCATAAACACAGTTTGGACAACTACATCTATGGATTCCCAATTTCTCTGGCATTTCTATTTCAGCCATTGAACTGCTGATTTACTGTTACCTTTTGTCATGATTTTTTAAACTATAATACCATCATTGTACAGCACTACCGTTTTTACTTTGTTTTTCCTATGATATTTGCATACTTGCAAGGAATCTTTTTTTCCTTCATTAGTATTTCTACATTTTCATTTAGTTTAACTTTTCCTTTTGCAACTGTTTTACTCTCTGTCTTCCTGGAACCCTCTCTCAGCAAGACCAACTGCCTTGTGAATATTAAGCCTTCAGTACAGCCTCAACTTCCTGAGAAAGTAATTAATATATCTATAGATTATTAGTCTAATAGCTACTATGCTCAGACTCAGGTAGCTACAGGGGAGCAAAGAAACCTGGGGGCCCTTACCACACAGTAATTTAAAAAATCATGGGGTTTTTTATCTTAATGCATCTTTAGACTTTTTACTTGCCTCCACAGAGGGAAAAATCCATAAAAGTGTAAACTTTTCTTCACAGTTAGTCCAAAACTGAGGTGCACAAATCCAAAACTGTGGCTTGAACAAAGCCTCTCACCCAGAGACGGCTGAAGCCATGAACTCCCTTGTTTGCCTTCCTTAAATTTTAAGCATCCAGAACTGCTCAGTATAAACTGGTCTCGATGGAAACACCAACACCTTCTTTCAAGCTCTAAGGTAAGTTGATTTTAGGTACATATTCAAGTGCATATTGCTTTGGCATTTAAATTTAAAGCTGTTTTGGAGAAAAGAAGAAAATACTGTAGCCTACATTGTTGCAAGAGAGGCACGAAGTTGAACGAGAGGCCTGAAAAACAAGTTGCCCACACAGTAATAAGACTGATACAAGAAATCTCTTATTCTGATCTACAGCTTCTCATTCGGTCACTTGTTACATCAGCTGACACCCATACGCTTCACAGCACCACATTCCCATGGCTCTCTGAGACAAAAAGAAAAGAAACAAGAGGAAAAAAAGCTCTCCAGTTTCCCAGAGCATATCAATGACTTTAAAATATCAGTTATTTAGGCTTTAATATTACCTTGGAACTTTGCCTTTCCAGTTAACTGCAAGTTGTCATCTCAGGGTGCAGCTCTTTTGTAGGACACCAGAGCCCTTCTTCTGGTGCACGTGGACTTCCTGACTATTGTCTGTGGCACAGGGACTACTGCACCATCCCATTTCTACAGTCTTTTCAAAAATTATGTTTTAAAAACCCTAGAACACGGCAAAAACCCAGCCATCACCTGCCTAAGAGAAACATTTTGCTACCTGATTAGACCCTAATTGCAAACAAATTGTAGACACCTGTAACTCGGCGGGTTACACCCTCAGCTCCCTCTGGGGGACAGGCAAGGCTTCTCCATGGCAGGCAGGAGCTTTAAATACCCACCAATCCCTCTCCCAGCAGTAAGCTGGCGGCTAAAGCCAGGCCAGGGTAAAGCAGCACTTAGAGTGGGGTCATGATGGTTTCTGGATTTCAGCAGCTGCTAGGAATTTCTTCTGGAAGCTGGCCAGTTGTCAACAACTTCCCCTCCTAAAACAAAACAACTTTTAAATAAGCACTGGGTGTCATTTGCAACCCTCATTTTGTTGTGGTGTCCGCTAAATAGTATTTAGAGCCTCCATTTAGAGGTAGTAACTTGGAGGAAGAGC
Organism: Dryoscopus gambensis; assembly: GCA_013389985.1. Taxonomy (NCBI): domain Eukaryota; kingdom Metazoa; phylum Chordata; class Aves; order Passeriformes; family Malaconotidae; genus Dryoscopus; species Dryoscopus gambensis. The sequence goes on from WEIT01021946.1 coordinate 101,901, forward strand.
TGTCTGCAAGAATTTAGAATTAATAAATAAGAAAGTTCTTCCCAGCACATGCTTTGCTATGATATGGCTGTCCCAACATCTTCACTAGGAAAATCTAAAGTCCAGTGCAGCTTGTCAGGTGCATGTTATTCATACAGGCTGGAAAAGGTGTTCTTCTGGAGGACTGGCTATTATTTATGGCAGTAACACAGTGCTATCGTAGTCACTAAATTAGAATATGTTTCTTAATACAGATTTCATACTCCTTTCAACCAAGACCAAAAGCCTGATGATTCAGTGAAAAATCATACCCATTTCTTTGCACCAGAAAAGAAGCTGGGTCTGGCAGACTCCAGTATTTAAACCAAGTGCCTCTCTTCTGGAAATGTGAGTAACGAGATACATAATGTTGCAAAAATCTTAAGCTGCAGTAGTGTATGAAATATTTTTGTCATGCTCTAATATTTTAATTCAACATATGCTTGTAATCAGATGTCCTCAATTATATCTTGTGACGATGTTAAAGAAGATCTGTAGACACCTCTGTTTAAAGAACTAGAATAGAAAGATGTTTTGCAGGTTTCACGATTTGGGAGATGAAGAGATGCTTTCTCTATTTTTGCCTACCTGTTTACTGGGAGGAAGCAAAAAGTAGCTCACACTGCACTGAGGGATTGCTTGTCCGGGATGGATGAAGTCCACCAGAGCAAAATCCTGGTGGGTATTGTCTTCCCAACTGCTCTTCATCCTGCAATAGCTTCACCCTAGAGTGTCTTCTTGAAAGACTGACTGTAACCCACACTGCTGCCTCCCCATCACAGCAGCCCCTCTTGCTTGAGATGTCTCCTCCTGAGAAAGCCACTGATCATCTTTTTAAATTTTTTTTATTTTTAATCCTTAACTTGTATCTGGGAAAGCTATGCTTATCCAAACTTTCTCCTCTTTCAGTACACCCCTTAGCCATGGACGTCTCTGGATTAAAGTTTAAGTTTTGTTGTTGAGTCCACATCCACTGAGCAGGGACTCATTGCAAGGTCACTCCTGGAGCCACTGGAGATGTGCTTTCTGTGAGTTTTTGTGAATATTCCTATTGTAATTTGCATTTCAGCTTCACTATATTTGTTGTAACAACTCCAAGGTACCTGGAAAAATCTGCTCATTCCTCTTTTCAGTTTGGGTGCATCTATAAAGCAGGGATCAAAATTCCTAGCAGGAAATGGCTGATAAGTGTCAGCTGCGACAGAGTTAATTTTCTTCCTAGTACTGTCCTTAGATTTGGGATGAAAATCTTGTTGCTAACAGACTGATGCTGTTGCTGAGCAGTGCTTACATTAAGTCAGGGCTTCTTACATTGCCCTGCCAGCCAGGAGGCTGGGGGAGCACAAGAAGCTGGGAGGTGACACAGCCAGGACAGCTGATCTCAGCTGATCCAAGGGACAGTCCAGACCATATGGAGTCATGCTGAGCACATAAATCTGTGGTGGAAGCTGGCCGTCGACCACTGCTCAGGAATTGGCCGGTTACAGGTCACTGGGTGGTGAGCAACTGCATTCTAGATAATTGTTTTGTATATTTCAATTCTTTTGTTATTATTGTTATTTTCCCTTACTTTTCTGTCAACCAAGTAATCTTATATTTTTTTACCCCTCAATTCTCTTCCCTGCCCCACTGAGGGGGGTGAGGAGTAGGCAAGTGTCCATCTGGTCTCTAGGGGCTGGGTTAAACCCCAGCAATAGGGCAGAAGGAAATGCTCTTGACTTTCTCCAATTTTTGTGTAGAGTTACACAGCTCGTTCCTCAGAGGGCAGAGGCTCCTGAATTACAGTGAGGTTCCTGCAGTCATTACAGTCTGCTGTCATTGTCATGCTTCTTTGTGGCAGGGCAGATCGTACCATACCAAACACGCAAAAATTTTCACTGAATCTCTAGAACTGTAATAATGTTATTTTGTTATACTTGGTTGGTTTGTGTCAGATTTTTTCACTCAGTTGACTGAGGCCAAAAAGCAGTTCTGTGATGTGCTTTGGCACATGTGAACTTGCTTGGTCGTTTTTTCATTTTTCTCTGCACAAACATTCCTAAATAAGGCTGCAGCCTTTCCTGGAGGATGGACAGTAATATCTCAGTCAAGGAACTAATTTTGCACCAGAAACATTTGACAGTGCACTACTCTCTGATACTGAGAACACAACAGATCATAACAATTTATCACATTATCAAAAGAAAACTTAAGCCAGAGCTTATAGAAAAATGGCTTCTTACTCTACCAGCAAGGAAATGAGAATGTGCACAAAATTGACATGGCGGAGGGAGTTAAAAATGGACTCTTCAGCATCCTGCTCAAATTAGTGTTGCCTGTTATCTTTGTACTTTTCCAGACCTTCTCCCAGCAAAGGATAAAACATGTAATGGCAGTAGCACAGCAGACCCATCAGCAGTCAAGCTCTCCGGGGTTGTGTAATACCATGAATCTTCTCAGTTTCAATATTTGCCCAACTCTGCTCAGGTTCTCCTGAGCTCTGCACAGGCCCTTGGCTCTGATGTTGTGCTCTTTCTCCTTTGCATTGTAGAAAAAGCATAAACTGCTTTTTTCTCTCTTACTGTTCCTGAAGATATTGTCCCATAATCGCCTCACAGGAATGAGCACCAAATTCACAGTAAAACTTGTCTACGGGTCCACAGTTTCTTAGGCATTCCTATTTCAGCTACTGAACTGCTGATTTAGTTTTACCTTTTGTCATGATTTTCTAAACGATAATGTCAGCATTGTCTAATGCTATAATTTTTACCTTGTTTTCTCTATGACATTTGCATACTTGCAGGGAATCTTTTTTCCTTCATTAGCATTTCTACACTTCCATTTGGTTTTGCTTTTCTTTTTGCGATCGTTTTACTCTTTCTGGAATCCTCTCTCAGCGAGAAAAACTACCCAGTGAGTACTAAAACTTCATTACAGCCTGTACTTCCTGAAAAAGTAATTAAAATATCCACAGATTATGAGAGTGTTTGTTTACCTGCTCAATCTCAAGTAGCTATAGAAGATAAAAGAAAGCCATAGGGGCTCTTATTCTACAATAATAAGAAAAATAATGCTTTTTGCCCTTAAACTGGTTTTAGACTCCTTACTTGCCTTTACAGAGAAGAAAAATCTTCCATTTTCTTGCTGTTTTATGGGCTTTGGCTGTGTTGTTTCTAGCTGTAATGCAGTAATATTTTCTTATATTTCTGTGTGGCTTGGTACATTCTTCTACTGCCTGTAGTACTGCTGGTGCTCTACAGAACCTTTTTAGTGATAAAAACTTAGAGCTGGTTATTTATCATAGCTACAAGGAAGCTGACAGAATGCAAGGAAGGAGTTTGCGAATTTAATTTCTAGATGAGCTTTTAATGAATGGTTGTCACACAAACACTGCACTACTGGTTTTGAGAAACCAAGAGAAGGTGTCAATGCTGGCAGTCCTGAGGTTTGTTTCTCACTGAGGACAGGTCAGTTATAGAAAACAGAACCAACTCCCTCAAATTTAATTTAAATGCAGTGTCTGATACTATAGTATTGTAATCACTCTATATTATTTTAATCACTCTTAATCACCTTTTTTTTACTATTTTTGTAGCTATTTGCCACTAAGACAGAACTTTTATAAATGTTATAGCGGACATTTACTTAATGCTGACATTTACTTAATGCTACTTTATAAATTGCAAATTATTAGCTCTTTCATTCTAGGTTCATGAAATTAAAGCTGTATTTACATGAGGCTATGCCATGTTGCCTGGGTAAGAAAATGCCTCCCCCTCCCATTTTTTTTCTTCCTAAAATGATTCTACAATACTTTGAGGAATGCATGAACCGGGAAAGAGGTGCAATATCTATATATGTTCTATAAACATAGTCAAGAGAAGAGAAAAGCATGTCCAGCCACTTGCATTACAGACTCCTCAGTTAACTACCTGAGAGCTTGCACTTCAAAGCAGACTTCTCTTCAGTGATTCTCCAGCCCTGGTTTTTGCAGAATATTACCTTAGATGGCTCTCTAGTTACAGCTCTTTCTCAGTGCTCAAGGCACCTGACTGAGGAAATACTGCACACTTCATATGGAGATAGAGATGCAAAGAGAGACTTGAAAAGTATTTTTCATAATCAAATACTCTTCTCCTTCAACAACCTTACAAAATATTTATACTAAACATGGATTATAATACTCTTTTGATTAAAATCAGAGATTAAAATAAATTCCAAACATAACCCTATACTCCAAATGTTATTTATTTTGTGCATCTGGATAAATGTTCTGTAGAGATATGACCACAGCCACCTTTGCTAGAACATACTACTCTAAGCTACTACACTTCAGCTTATTCTGTGAAATTAATGTTATCTAAAACTTCTCTAGGATGCAGTATGGTAAGTTAACTCCTGAGTCACATATTTATAGAAATTATTTCATGCTATTAAGAAAGAAATCATAGAGTTCCTGCATGGGCAGTAAAAGCAAACAGATAATGTGAGTGTGACCCTGTCAACTTCCCAGTCCTTACCTCCCCTGCAGGGACATGCATCTGGACAGCCTGGAAATCTGCAAAGCTCCTGCCCCTTTACAAGGGGGAAAGGAAGGGAAATTCTTGCCTGCTTTGCTACAAATGGAACTTTATGGCTTGTCCAGAAACTGTTTTCTATCAGTGCTAACTCACATTGCCACTAGGAATTGGCCAAATCACATTTCATTCTTGAATAAAAATTCTCTCTGGAGTCTCAAAAAGTATTATTTAAGCAGCTTTTCTAGGCCTCCTGATTTTCTTCATACAACTGACACCTACCTGTAAAAACTGACACAGAAGGCACTATACAAATACTCCTATATTCCTGTCTTCAAAATATTTCAGAATGCCTTGCAAATGATTTATGCAAAGAGCAACCAAACAACAATTAAATACTTCTATTTTTAATTTCCTGGGAAGGAACTGATATGGAATGAACACACTGGAAGGAGTTTTACAAAAAGGAAACCACTTACATAGCAAGAAGCATGTATTTAATTAAATGCTTTGCAAAGATACATGAATAAAGCTATGTGCATGACTTTCTTTAGGGAGAGCCCCAGCTGTTTATTTTTCTTTTTTAAGGAACAAACAAAAGAACGTGGAGAGCACAGATGCAGTAAAGAAACAAAAAAACCTAAGTAAATTTGTACCCACATACTTTACAAAATAAAGCATGCTGGAGGTACAAAACATTCTATATACTGAATGACCAACAAATAAATGCAGTGTAACATTGTTCTCTCAAACACTGTAAGCCTAACAGCTAAGCTCTGAACATGACATCGACAGTAGGCATCTTTATTTCATCAGCCTTCTACAGAGTCATTTAGCACCATCACTTTGTTGCCTTTTTTTTTGCCCTGCCTATCTCCTATCTTGAAATAACAACGAAGCATAGCACCTTTTAATATCTAAAATAAAAACAGGAATATTAATTGCATCCCAACTTCCAGAGATGAGGTAGCTCATGCTAAGAAATGATGGAACTTTCCTGCCTTGACAACTCAAGGCCAGGAAGTCAAATTCTTGGTGATGCAAGTCTGGATGTCCGCTAAAACCAATGAACTTCTAAACTTCCTTTATTAGCAATTGGTCTGGTATACATGTGAATGGTCTGCAACATACAGAAATTGGCACCATATATAAGACATCTGTATCATTTGATATGTAATGGCTTCTTAGATGGGCAAATATTGGAAAATCAACAAGTATTGGGTTTAAGACATAGTTTGAAGATTAAGGATAATTTAATGGAATTACACAGATACATTGTGGGAAGTGAAATCTAGCCTTAAAATTTAAGATATGGGACACCCCTACTGAAAGCTCATATTTACCCCAGTAATGCTTTCACTTCATAAATTAACCATGGCTATGGATCACTCTTCTGAGCAGACTTACATAGAAAAGTGCAAGGAAAACAATGCCAAATTAAGATGGTCTTGTCTGAAGAGATTTTCTTCTACAAAACACACAGATTTCTGTGAATGGCTATTGTACTGGCAACCACAGAAGCACAAACTGGGGTAGAGGGAGTAGGTATGATTGAAATACAGCCAACGGTTCACAAAAGTGTTCTACTTTTCTGTTATTCAGTATGCATCAAAGCAAAAGAAATAATCATTAGAGCTTTACATAGTTCCACATGAAAACTATCTATTTTGAATACCTGGAAATGTCAAAATAGTCTGAAACAAAACCGAGGAAAAGGATTCATATTACTTTTAGAAGGTGGTCATCAATCCTCTTAAAATTGTACTAAAAAGTTGGTTTCAATGATTGAAAACGGAAGGTTTGTAAGTAAAATAAATATTCAAAAGGAGGCCGGGCATTTAGAAAGAGCTGTATATACAATGCTGATCCAATATCAGCCATTACTTCAAGAGTCTCAGGATTAACTTCAATCAGTCTAAGTTCATGTTTAATTGCTGCTGTTGCTGGGTAGCGTGTTATATTCCCCCCTCGCTCTTACACAAAGCAAACTGGCCCAATTTCAATTCCAAATTCCTGGTCGGTACTGCCAATGTCCACCGGTGCAATATCGATGATAGGTAAGCGTGCCACGTTCTGGGTTCTGTACTCAAAAACAGTCTTGCCCACATTCCCATTACGTTTCTAGAAGGAAAAAAAGACAAAAAAATAAAATTAGGCCACAGCTCATGCCCCAGCCAGCCAGAAGTGCAGCTGGTGAGTCAGCTGTCTGATTGTTCAGGAGGGTGTCCCTGTGCCTTTGCTGTGTAACACCCTGAGCAACACTGTCTGCCCTGCACCTGGGTTAGTTTGAAATGTATCTAAATACAGTAATGAGCAGATCTATCAGACTGACACATCAGGGCTGATTTTTCTCTATGCTATGAAATTCTTCTCTACGTGTTAATAATATGTTCCTACACACTAAACTGGGGGCTTACTTTAAAGCATATAGAGTGCTTAACTTATTTCAGGTACAAGACTAGATTTAGGAATGTGTGCCGGTATGTTGAACTTGGCTGAAACAGCTTTTGAACATGAAAAATCTACTACTTGCTGGTTTCTGTGCCCACCACAGATATTTGGGGAACATCTTCCTTTCCAGCTCAGTCATAGTACCAGTGAGTTTCCTCCACAGTACTGCTGCAATCATCTTGCCCATCTGGCAGGCAGAAGTTTGTGATTATCTCCCCAGTTTGTGTGATTCCACACGGAGGTAAACAAGTACTGGGAAATGCAAAATGGCAAGGTATGTATCACAGTAGGCTCACTAAGAAGGAATTTGCAAACAGCCTCTAAATAGTGCAGACTTCTATTATGTGAAGCTAGAATTGTAGTAAAACCCCTGTTTGATCAGTTACATCTAGAATTCATTAGAAAATCCTGCAGCATTTTGATAACTTCCTTGTATGGGTTTTCTTTCTAATTCAAGGGCAAAGTGAAAAGGGACAGAAGTCCTTTTCCTCCACAGCAAATGGCCAAAGCCCCAAACTTACAGAACAGCTGTCGTGCAGAACAGTGTATCTGAACCGGCTGTTTCCCTCTGCCTTGATCTCTAGGTCATTGGCCCCTTTCAGAATCACAGCTTTTTTCAGGTTCTTCATCTGGTCATCCATGTATCCAACACTGTTTTTACAAAGGTAGGTGATATTCTGGGAAGCTTCCTTGGACAGGAGGCGGAGGAATGTCATCTGAGTGACAGCTGTATCCCCATACACAAACTGTGCAGATAAGGAAATAGGTCAGCTTAGAGTACACTGGAATTCATCAAGACTTGGTGAAATTTAGAAACATCTGCCATTCTTGACATCTTTCAGACATGACTAGTAGGAGCCCTATTACATAAAATCTAAGGATGGTTTCTTTTGTAATTTGCTGCCCCTGGAGGACAAAGAAATGTAAACATTCTGTAACAGGGAGAATTTTGGAGAATTTTGACCATAATTTTCTGCAACTGAACAACTCAAAGGAAGTTGGGCCTGCACACACATGACAAGCTTTGGAATGAATTCTGCCTCATTTCCAAAAGGAATTTTTACATATGAAATACTGCATTAGAGCAACTTTAAAGCAGGTAAAAAACATCAAGCACAGAAAACCACTGTACAGTACCCGTTACATTGCAATGTTAGGAACTTGTTTTCTGTAGGCTTTGTGTTGTATTTAGATGCAGCTCAAACAGCCAAAGTTTGACTATATAAAAATAACTGTACATTTGTATACAGGCTTTATCAACTAATCCATTTGCACAGAAGTTTGACAAATGTTCTACAAAGTGCCACTGTTTCCGTAAAAAACAAGCAATCTTTCTACCAGTAACAGAAATTTTAAAATTCCTGAGATTTTTTTTCCCACCCTATCTGTGCAGTTTTCATTTCATTCATGTTTTATGAATCCTTGCAACATAAAAAAACCCAGTCAAGGATGACTAAAACTTTACACATTTCACTGAAACCGGTGAAGAGAAAATCTTATTCACTGGCACTGTCATAATGTATAGTGTGGTACCTCTGTTTAGTAAACTTGGACACATTTAATATTTAGAATCCATAAGGAGTGCATTTGACTATTACATAGCTCGTATTGTTTGTTACCAAATCTGGCAGTGTTTCAAAAATAATGAAACATTCTTTTATAATATTCCTGAAGATAATTTGTTCCTCCGAAGAGCATCTGCCTTACAAACCCCTCTGTGTAGCTCTGCAGGCAGCTAAACATCAACTGGGATATGTTGGGTCATGGCAAGACTTCCTGGATTTAGTAATAAGTGAAAGCATCTCAAAAAAGCAATCAATATCACATCCATTCTCATCTGTTACAGTTCTCAACTGTTTTCAGTAATCCAGTTGATAAGGGCATTATTTTTTACACACCAAATACTTAATTTAAAGATAATAATGCTCTATGAAATAACACTTGAAGATACTCTCTGTGCTTTTGATAAACTAGGAAAAAAAATGCCAAAAACTAGTTAATTAATTATATACTTTGCATAGGCTAAACTTCTGTTACTTGCCAGGATCATTAAGCCTAATTTTGGAAGTTACCATAGAGGAAAAACCAGCAGAAAGGCAAGTGGAACTTTTTCTGCCTAGAGACTGATGGATTAATCATGGATCAACCAGACACATAACAAATTTATAAAGTTTTGTCATTTTTAGCAGTATAGTTTTCTGAAAGGAAGAGTAAAACTCAAAACAGCAGGGATCTGGATTATGTATCAGGGTAGAAGAAAACTTGTTTAAGGATGAGATAGAGATTTAGTAGAAGACAGACAGGGAAGCTGATGTTTTAGGGATCAAGAGAAATAAATCTATTCCAGCAGTGGTCTACTTTAGCCAATCCAGCATCAGATGCACTTGCATTGTTTTTCCCAGCTATTTCCTTTCTTTATTATATGGTACTAACAATCAACTGAATATATGCCAGTCAATCCACAAGTATAATGTTCTGACTGTAGCAGAACCTGCTCAGAGCAGCAGATAAAGTTACAAACCACAAGGCAACAAGCTTCACAGAAGCCAATTCTTAACAGTGACTGTATTTATTTACCTGTGATCCCCTGTTCATATCAAGGCCATACCAAACAGGCTTAAAGTCAGAGGACCTGCTGGCCCACCATGTTTTGCGGGGCACAGTAGATGGGTTGGCAGAAATGCAGGTCTCCCCAGTTTCCATGTTGCAGTACACTTTTATAGCATCTTCAACACATCCCTGGTTAGGATCAATCCAATATTCACCTACAAAGAACATAAGAGATTCCATTACATTATAAAGATGTTTGAAACAACTGGGAAGACACAAGCAGAAATACGTTGCAGCAGTGCAGAACAGGCCCGTGACCAAGCCCTTGCTGGCCACAAGGCAGCCTCACACAGCACACAGCAGAGGGTGTGAACACGCACCGCTCCTCTTGGAGGGATGGCACAGCTTCAGGTCATCACAGGTCCGTGCCGGGTGTTTCTTGGAGCCATCTGGGCTGCGCATGGTCTCGATCTGGCTGCTCAGGGACTTCAGCGTGGCGTGGACTCCTGGGTCTGTTTTATTATGGTCATCAGGGGCTGCTTCATCTTCAGTAAACTCTGGTAGTGGATCTGCCATAGCATCGTCATAGTGTCCCATGATGTCACCAATGGCAGCAGTGAGGTGGCCTGGAGGCCCTGGAGGCCCAGGAGGACCAGGCTCACCTGGTGGGCCCTAAGGTAAAAAACAAAAAGGCAACAGAGGTCCAGTAGAGTAAATACTATGCCGAATGACAGCAAAGCCTGACACCAAAAATAACACCCCAAAACTTCAGGACCAGTCACCCTAAAGCACAGGGAATAATTCAGATATAAACAATTCACCTTTCAAAGAACAGGGGTAAGAGATTAGAACTGCATGTGAGGTATTCTCTCTGCTCCCTGTCCTCTATACTTGCCTTAATGCCTTGCTCATTTAGATGATTTTAGACTTAACAGCTGGAAAAAGTCACCAAGGAATGCCCTCATTGCCTTTGTTAAAGCATCTGTCCCTCCTTGTGCAGATCCCTGCCTAATAACTTTATTTCTTGAAATTCCTGCTTCTCCTGAGTTGCCTCAGGCTCATTTTCCTGGATGGAAAATTTGGCACTAGAAACATCTTTATATTTTTCCAGCACAGTGCTGAGCTCTCTTGCCACAGAACTCGGGCCTTTCTGTGGAACAGAATCTACATCATCCTCACTTTGGAAGAGCAGGTTTTTTCCTGACTAAGTAAATTTTCCCAAATGGCAGGTTGTGAGGTGCGTCTGTCACTGTGAACCACTACACGTGAGAAGGTATCTGTTAATAACCATGTCTCACCCTGCCAGCTCTTCTCTGGCAGCACAAAGTCTATAGCACACCTTCATGGGAAGCTTGATGCTCTGGTGCATCAGGTGGTGGGCCAGAACTGGCCTTTCCTTTGAGAGTCAGAACTTCAGAACTCGTAACTAGTGCTCCAAATGATTACTACAGAGCACACATCCAAACTGACACACACTGTGTCTGACAAGTGAAATCTCAACTTTTATTTCTTGCTTTTTGGTTCCAACTCATAATACAAGCCCCATGGAAAGCAAAACTAAAAATATTGAAATGTGGTATTTCTTGTATGGTTTCATTACACAGATGCAGTACCTAGAGATATATTATATTCTTATGCTCTGCCACAGACTTTTCATACAGGTCTTGGTGTCTGGGCAGAAGTAGAGACACTGATAATTAGCAGAAATTCAAATGAAATGGGGAGAATATTAGCGCACGATAAACACAGGAAACACCATGTCTTACAGACAGAAAGATAGCAAAAACTGCCTTCCTTGTTTTGCTCATTATTTTGTTCCACCTCTTCCACAAAATAAGCAATATCAATTTTTTAATTCTCCATATGATCACCCAGTTCACTCTATTCTCAGATTCCTCTGATTTTTTTTTTTAATTTATCTTCTTTCAAATAATGTAACTACCCTCTTTTGACAGGGTGTTTTGATTTGGTACATGTGGAATATGCCCAGGGCATTCAGCAAAGGTTTAGGACTATTTCCAAACTGGTCAAACAGGTTTTCATGAGTAGTGAATCAGCTCATGGTTGGTGTCTAAATCTCAGCCCAGGGTGAAGGTCAGCTGGGCTCAGTGTTAGAGTTTGGGCTGTTTATTTGGACTGAAGGACCTCCCTAACACACGGCACAAGGAGGGTGCTGGCAGTCAGGCCCGCGGCTGTGCTCACTCAGTGCCACCTCTGTGGGACTGCCAGCTCTGAGCCACTGCTGGCCCATGCTTTGGCTCAGGGTTTGGGACCCCACTCGCCAGACAGCCGTGCTGAACCACAGATCCAGCAGGATGCAGTGAGCCAACTGCAGAAGAACAGCTCAGCCTAAGGAGGGCACAGGTGGGTGAGGCTGGGATCATCCCAGGTTCAGAAGATGAAAATGAGTAAGAAATGAACCCTTTCAATACAATTACCCTGGATGTTTGTTGGAGAAGCTATCACATTTTATCATTTGCCTTGAACTCATAGATGTTCAAGAAAATAATGTTATGGACTATTAAAAAAAAAACCAACTCATTATTTGAAGATAACCTTCCCCCTCCATATTCCCATCAATTTACCTCAGGTCCAGCTTCTCCCACAGTCCCTCTAACACCAGGAGGCCCAATTGGCCCAAGTGGACCAGGACTTCCATCTTTCCCAGAAGGACCAACTGGACCTGGAGGACCCTAGAAAATATAGGAGAAAGAAGGAATGTATTTTAGCATTTAATAACAAAGTTTTACAAAACAGCCTGTTATAAGCACTATCTTGTCAGGAAGCAATCTGATTAGAAGTGCCTATTACCAAACTTTTAAAAATCATCTTTTTTTTTCTTCTGTAAAAGCAAGAAGGCAGTTTCAAAGCTGCTCTTCTCACGTGAATCACCTCAGACAATATAACTTGGCTCAGCTGTATATTTTTTTCCTTAACCATTTAAGTGGGATCAGTTCCGAATTCCAGGTGCTGTGCAGACTGGAGTAGCTCCTGTACACCCACAGATACAGGCTCAGAGATAGACACCACCCTTGGATATTCCCAAGCGACAGTATTTCTTCCTTTAATTTTGAGTGAATGACATATATGGGTGTATGAGATGCAGAGTAGCAATTAGCAGGGCTGCCACATATCTGGCTTTGCATTAGCTGCAGCAAAACTGTCTGTAAAGAGACTGCAGCCGTAGTCATCCTGAGCTGACGTTTTTATCTACCTATAAACTACACTCATGACAAAGCTTTACTGTAACACTCATGACAAAGCTTTACTGTATTAAACAAGGTGATGTCTCAGCAAATGATATTAGGGTAACCACCATATGATACCAAAGTCAATCAAAGTCATTGAAATAAAAGTGATGCAGGAATAGACATCTGAGCATGGAAAGAAAAAAAAAAAACAAGCAAGAAAAACCTTAAAAGTCATACTCACCCGAGGACCAAATGGGCCTGGAATGCCAGGACTACCCTGTTCACCAATTGGACCCTAAACAGAAGAAATTATCATATGATTGTGCCATTTAGAGCATATTACTTTAATTTTAAGGCATTAGGGTGTGATATACACAATTTGGTATGAATAGGATTAAAATATACATAAACACTGGGTGGTACCTTTCCCTTCATCACTTAGTAACTTGATAGAATTTACTGGTGCTTGGCTATATACAATAAAGCCGTTTCTCTAGAAAAGGCTTGGTTTCAAGGTATTTATAATGAGTGACTTACAAGAGAGTAAACGACAGTGCTATCACAAAGTGAAAAGATAATTTGGGTGTCGGGGTCTTTTTGTTGCTGCTGTTCCTGTGTGTTGAAACTTCCAGTGTTTGCACAGGACCAGTGAATAAATGTAAAAAAAAAAAAAAAAAAAAAGGCAAGTTTTCCATGATATTTCCATTCAATTGACAATGAAATCGCAAATTCTTGAAAGCATTAGCAAGAGATGCTCTCTCAGTCCTTTTGGGATTTTGCACTGGATTCCTTGACTCTTATGAATTCAAACACTGCCAAAAAGCATTTCACAGTCTAAATTGCTTATCTGAAACTACCAGCTTTTGTTACTGCCTTGTGCTGACAGGTCATTGATTGTCAGGGATTGGTCTTGCAAAGGGAACAAGAATAGGAGAACACACATCTTGCATTAAAAATATTAGCAAGTACAGACACCAGGCCACTCAAACCTTGTGGGGAAAAGTAACTCCTTTACCTCTTTTTTGGTCGATTTTAAGTAACAATGTTCCTGATACACTATTTCACTATCAAACAAATAAAATTATAGTAAAAGCAGAACAACTTACAGGAGGGCCAGGAAGGCCTTGAAGTCCAGTGAAACCCCTGTGTCCTTTCTGGCCCCTATCACCTCGATCTCCATTGTCACCTTTGTCACCCCGAGGTCCTTGGGGACCCTGTAAACATCAATGATAAAATGTAAAATTCTGAACTGGGAAAAAAAATCCCAATCTCAAAACCCCCTCATTTGCTTTTAGACACTGCATTCAGACTTCCTTCCCTTTTAAACCTGGAAAGATGATGATGCCAGGGCAGCTCCAAGAATCTTAATTTTTTACGAAAGATTAAGTAAATAATTACAGAAAACTGTGTTGTGCTTAAATACAATTGTAGCAAATTTACTCTACTAAGCTACATAATACAGTAAAAAAACCCCAAACTTGTAATAATGATAATAAACAATTTACATAACCAATTTTTTTAATATTCAGCTATTTCTTTGCCTTACTGTATATGGCAAATGATTTTTGTTGATGAGACTGAAATATTACGGATCTCTCACAGACTTATTATGATAAAGCATATTTTCAGTATGAAATCATCCACGCTGCATCTTTACTTCTCATAGCTTCTTTCACCTTCATTATGAATAAAGTACAACTGAAGTTATATTCCCTAACTACAGACAACAATATCCAGGCAGCAGAATGAAGCTTGCTTCTCTTACTGTCACAATTTCATTTGTTTTGATTAATTGCAAGCTTCTTACACTAATTTAAGAATCACTGGAAAATGTGGCTGCTGTTTTCAATTCTATATTTCTCAGCCCAAATTGCATGCTAAATTTCTCAGTGCCAGATTCCAAATAGTTTATCAATGGCATCATTATCACTAACTACTCAATAAACTTTGCAGTCTCTCAAATGACATCTGCTTAGGGACAGGACAAGATTGTTTTGAATTTCCCAAGTTTGCAATTAATTTTCTGTTCCAAGCTTGGATTGTAAAAGACTTATGTAACATAAAAAAGAAGAATTTTGTTTATTTTCCTTTTTGGACTGAAGTCGGAAGTTCATGAGTTGAATTAAGGCCTTTTAATGGTACCAGGTGATTTTGTTGTATTTCTGCCATTTTTATCTAAAAACATCCCTTTTTTTTCAGCATTCATTTCTTTACCCCTTATTTAGACCAGACTCCAGCTATTTGCCAACTCAGGTCCTACCATTATCCAGACAGCAACATGCTCCAAATAAAGAGGCTTTCAAAGCATTACTGGAGTATCCAAATACAAATATCCAACTTTGCACAGCTTTTCAGTTCAGAACTACCTGCACCCAACTTGCAGTCAGAACACAAAGTGAAGCCCTGCTTGGCATTCTAATCGGGGCTGAACTCCTCACACACTTACAGATACCTGTAAAAGGTATCTCAGACAAAACCACAGTGGCCATGGGCAACTTACAGGCAAACCTCGTTTTCCCGCACGTCCTGGGGGACCCATCGGACCTCGAGAACCCTAAAAAGATTGCATACAGAAAGTATGTGAAGCAGTGCACAAAAACCATACACAATTGTTTTTTGATTAAAATAATTATTTTTTGAAAAAGCCTCACTTACAGTTTCACCTCTTTGACCTGCATCTCCTGGAGGGCCAACAGGACCTGGAGTTCCCGGACCTCCTGGAGAACCTGGTAAGCCTGCAGGGCCAGGTTCACCACGATCACCCTGCAAAGCAGAACTTCAACTGTTTATCTAAAGAGGACTGGTCTAGACCAAAGCAAAAAAACTGTAGCACTGCCAGTCTATTTTTGAGCTATTGCAACCTACAAAGATATTCCTGCTGCAAGAACTCAAGTCTGAGTTTGTGGAGGCAGATGTTCTTAGCCTCTTAGCCAGGCATGCTCAGCTTTGAGAGGTACGATATTCAAAGCTGTGATACACTTTCAGAACAAGCTCTCCATCCAGGTTAACTGAATGAAAAGAAAATCTACAGTAAGTCAATAATAAAACAGGGATTTCCAGAAGAAAATTAAGAAAAGCGTATATTCTTACACGTTCTCCAACAGCTCCATCTCGTCCAGGAGTACCATCATTACCAGCAGGTCCCTGGAATTACAGGTAAAATAAAGCTATTGATTAACTCTGTAATCTTGCACTTGTAGAAGAACAACAAGAAAGTTGTTCTCCACCTCTAACTTCAAGTTGAGAAGAACAACCACCAGTCTTATCTCCCATGCTACAATGCTGTAATACTTACTTCTGGACCAGCTTCACCTACAGGCCCAGTGGCACCTGACTGGCCAATAGGCCCTGGGGGACCTTTGTCACCAGGTGGCCCCGTGGGACCCTGCTTTCCTGGAGTA
Organism: Dryoscopus gambensis; assembly: GCA_013389985.1. Lineage (NCBI taxonomy): Eukaryota > Metazoa > Chordata > Aves > Passeriformes > Malaconotidae > Dryoscopus > Dryoscopus gambensis. Next base: position 118,008 of record WEIT01021946.1, read on the forward strand.
CCCTAAAAAAGATGAGAAATATCATATCAAAATTTTAATCATAAAACGAAAGAAAGCACAAAAACCCTGCTGCTTGCCAAACTACTCATTAATCCAGACTGAAATACCAACTAGATTAAAACCCCTGATATTTAAAGAAAAGGTTCTTATAGAATTTGAATATGTATTTAATATACTTTGTATTTTTAAGAAGTTACTGATAAATCAGTAAGTCTGATGTCATTATCTGCAATAGGTAATGTGTTTAAGATTTCAGAAAAATATAATGCAGTTTGAAATAATTAACATGATTCTTCTCTGTCTCAACACCAATAAATCTTGTTAGCCTAGCATAATTTCTGTCCAACTTTAGCTATAAAGTGACTTAATGGATCCAGTGGTAATGACAGATCCTCCATACCAACCCTTTTACTAATGGTCTATTTAATTATTTGGTCTCCTGGATCATTAGGCTATCCAATAAATATCTCTAAATCCTACATGCAAGCAAAGAGAGCTCAAATGGCCATTTGGAAGTCTGTAGTTTACAATTTATGGAACAGTGCTTACAGAGTATCTACTCACATTCAAGTGACCTTTGGGTACCTAAATGAAGACCCTGGGGTTGTTTTTTTCAGGGATCGAGTTTTAAGTCAAATAGGAACATTTTAGACAGAACTAAATGCTTAATGCTATTACTCACTTACTTTTAATTCAGGTTCAGACTTTCTGTTATGGTAGAAACAATCCTTCCACCTCAGGCATTTGCATGAGATTTAGTTCTTTACTATTCTCTCTCTATTCACTCCTGCAACTGGAGTTTTCCAGCTTTCTGCTCTTGCTAAGGGGCAATCTGTGAATCCCACACAGAGAATGCCCAGGCTGGTGGCACATGGCCTGATTGTTACTTACTGCAGGACCTGGCAGCCCGGGCATGCCTCTTTCCCCTCGCTGTCCTGGCATTCCAACAATTCCTCTCTGACCAGTAGTTCCTGCTGGACCAGGGGGACCATCCGGGCCCTGCAATCCACAGAGGAGAAAGCAATGTCACTCTGTCATGTCAGCAGCAATAATGAGACCAAGCCTGGAGCTGGTGTAGGGACAATCAGCAGCATCAAGGGACGTACTGGCTGCCCGTCATCCCCCGGGTCACCCTTGTCTCCAGGGCCACCAGGGGGCCCAGTTGGCCCTCGATCTCCCACACGGCCATGAGAACCGGGATCACCACGAAGACCTGGGGGACCTTCTTTCCCTGGTTCACCAATAGGCCCAGCAGGCCCTGGGGCTCCCTAAAAAAATGAAAACACATCGTTACATTGGACCCTTTTCTGACTAGGACAATAAAATTCTAAGGACTGTGTTTCAATAAACTATAAATATACGTACTCTGAGAAAGGCCAAAAAACGTGAATGAGCTAAAAGCTATTATCATCTCTTTTATGATCAAATAAATGAAATGAACTAAACATCTCATCAAATTATGTCCAAGCTCCATCCATGCCCCCCTAATTTTCAATTCCAAACTCACTCCTTTAAAAGAGACTTTTTTTTGTTTCTCTCTTTCTTGTTTTTTGTTTGTTTGTTTGTTTGTTTTTCACCTCAAGTGTACAACCACTGCTAGAAAACTCACCCTTGCCCATTCTTTCTAGTATCATCAAGCTAGTCTATACCCAAACTTTTAATTCCCATGGTACAAATTAGTGTTTTAACAGACCTTTGTTCATTTCTCAAATACTTTTAAAAGACTTCAGATGCATGTTAAGTTTTCCATAAACTTCACATTTGATAAACTTACAATGACTCCAAGTTGGTTTTTGCATCCTAACATTAAAAGGCATATGAGGCATGACACAGTTCTCTGTGTGGAGTTCAATCCTCAACTTGATCCACAGCTAATTTATTTTTTATAGTGTTTCTGAAAATGTTTGAACAGAAGAGATTTTGTGTTTGTGGGTTTGTTTTGAATGAATTTTAATGGAACTTATGAGTAACTCCACCAATGAGAGAGCCCAGTAGAGGCTCTTTCTTTTCCAAAAACTGCTCTAACTTCGGTCACCACTAAAGGGACAAAAAAGTAAAATATAGAGGAAAATATAAGTTGTGGTTTTTTGTTCCTGTAAGCAATCAAGTCATTGGAGGAATTTGAGCAGCAATTTGGAAGGCTACTCAACCCAATGGAAAGCCTTGGACCAACATCAGGCATTGGACCAAGCTAAAGACTAATGAGCTTTATTTAATGATGCAAACAATCAGTCAGAGAGGTCAGTGTTGACAAACTGTTCTCTTCAATAGCATCAGGCCATAAACACTGCTTCACCTTTCCTGGCTTTATTTAGTCTTCAGATTCTTGACAACCATTTTTCTATAACACACCCATTAGCAAAATGGTAATTGACTTACAGTAGGTCCAGGAGGCCCAACTCTCCCAGCAGATCCTGGGAATCCAGTAGCACCCTAAAAAAAACACCATCTTTAATGCCATCTTTAGCAAAAGGAATACAGCACCAGTTACACCTCAAATGTTCTCAGCTTAATTAGTGAGCAAATGTTACATTTACAGACTGAAGAAATGAGCTGAGATAAGGAATAACACACACATTACATAAAATTTCAGTATTAGATTATCTGCAGTCAGGTCCCAACACGTAAAATCTACTTACAGGTGGACCCTGAGTTCCTCTACCACCTTTCAGACCAGGAACACCTGGAGGACCCTAAAAGGAAAGGAGAAAGAGACTAGTGTTAGTGAACACCCAGAACTTTTTAGAGTAAGTAAGATCAGCCTATGTCACTGGTTCTGTGATGATTTTATTCATACTTACTGGTGGACCATGAGACCCAGCAAGACCCTGCGGACCTGGAGATCCAGCATCTCCCTTCTGTCCAGGTTCTCCAGGTTCACCTTTCACACCAGGCTGACCATCAGGGCCCTACAAGAAATAATATTTAGAAGAAACATCAGGTCAGACAATACCAAATCTTTCTTAACAAAGTAATACTGTAGAGAATTTTTTAAAGGAAAAAAAAAATACCAGGGGTACAAATCAGTCCAGAAAACACTTCACTTGTTTATTGATTCAGCATGGTCTTTAGAAGATCACACATGAGGTTTTCTGAACATTTTATGAAGCCAGTTATTTCCATTTAAAAATGTTTACTTATCTAGCTCATATTTTTCTTCTCTTTATATTTTCTATTTTCCTCAGCAGCTACAAAACAAACATTGTCTTTTTTTAGGCTTTTTTCCCACCAAAGGAAGCAGGTGCATGAGACTTTGTGAAAGGGATCCTGAAACAGGATATTTAGGCTGTGGGAGTTTAGGGTATTCCATTCCATCTGGTCCACCACCTCATTCCAGCCTTCAGTACTCATGGCGCAAATCTTTGCTACCTTCAGTAGACAGTTTTTAACTTCCCTCATTTTAATCTCAAAGGAGCAACATTACATATTAATGAAAATAAGAAATCTGGTGAGCAATCACATAATCTTAACAAGAAAACCACTTTTCAACTGTCTAGAGCACTTACTGGCCCTTTTCTTCCCTTGATATACTGATGGGAAAAAGAAACAGCTATTTTTGCGGAAAAAATGTGACTCCTGATCCAGAACACTGCAATATTACTCATAATGAAGGAAATGAAGTGTGTCAAAGCATGAGTAAAGGAAACTCATTAGTGTTCCAAAACACATACCGGGGGGCCAGCAAAACCAACAGCGCCAGTTGGGCCATTTTCTCCTCGGGAACCCTGGTCAGAAACATTGAAATAACTTTATTTAACAACCATCTTTCTATAGACAGTATCATTTACAGTTCAATATAAAAGAAAGGATGTTAACTGTTTAATGTCATAAATGTCATTATACTTTTGCTCTATTAGTCAGAATCAAATGATCTTTTAATCATAAAATAAAGGATGTTAGCTATGCTGTTAAAATCTGCCATGTGTTCAAGACTACACTGAGCTTTCAGAATTCAGATATGGAAGGCACAGGCAAGCACTAAAGCAGCACTAGGAGAAATTCTGGTCACAACCCAGCCCTTCCAGGGATAGCCAAAGAGCGCACACTGCACACAACCTACCATTCCAAACACTGGGGAAAAAACAGTAGTTCAAAGATGTACACTTCTATAAGGTCAGAATGAGCTTCAACTGATCGTTCCCCACAACATTTGCTTGGAAAAGAAGTAGCTGAAGGCTGCCAACTCCCTAAAAGGGTGGAAGCTGCTCCAAATTATACTGGAAATAAGACTGTTCTGATTTATGACAATAAATAATATAATCAATTTCAAGCAGTATGAAGGATCTAGAAGGGCTCAGCCTCTAATTCCCTAATTGAAGTCAACACTTAAAATACTTAAAATCACTGATAGATGGATATTGACAAGAGTTACATAAGTGGATGAACTAAGGATTACCTCTGCGCTTTGCCCATTAAATATTTGTATCTCTACAGTGGTATCTGCTAGGGGCAAGCTTTTAAAAACATTGACACAATTAAAAGTGGTGGCGTAGTTTCAGGAGTGAGGTAAGTGAGGGTAACTCTATAAAGTTTGCCCTAAAACAAGTATAGGTCACAGGAAGAAAATCTGGTAATAGTTTCGCAAGTACACAGCAACAAGTCAGAACTTCATATTTGGCTACAGAGAAAGGGAAAGAAAAAGGAGAAAATATATCAGCAAATAAAAAAAATGCCTGGAGTTTGGATCAGTGTTAGGTATTGTTAACTTATACCAGACAAAAACAAAGCATGTTTACTCACAGGGTTTCCACGAGAGCCAGGAGGACCAACTAGACCTCGAGGACCTGGTTCACCCTTAAAATAAAATTGAAGGTTTTTATTTCCCAAGTAGCTTACTTGTTGAGTCATTAAAATGCTAAAGAATTCTGATAATATTAAGAAACTTCACTGGGGAATGGAATAAAAATCTGTTTACCTTTTCACCAGTGGGACCTGCTGGACCCATTGGGCCTATTGGACCAGGGAGACCCTTTTGAACAAATTAAGATGAAAGGAAGTTAGAAAAGTGATGCTCCAAAAAAGGTAGTTTAAAACTTCTCATATATTACCATTCCCATATGCTTTTTCATTCCTTTGAATTATTCTACTTTATCTCTGGAAACATCTTTTGTCTTCTTTACCTAAAATTGACTTGCATTTCCTCTCCCAATGACCAAACTCCCCACAAAAGATCCGCTTTCCTTTATTCTCTCTTTCACCTCTAACTTCATCATCTCTTTATGCAGTATTCATGAATAAGGCAAATGATACCAAAAAAAAAAAAAACCTCCAGCTTTATTTTGCTCTCTCAAAAAGAAATCAAGTCCTTTTTCCCCACTTGCACAGAGCTCTATTTCTGTTAATATTTAACTTTTTAAATTAAAGTATCCATCATTAGTTCTGAAGATTCATTTAGATCTTGCAAACTCCTCAAAAATGTCCGTTCTCTCTTCATGAGGCAGTTAGGCAAATAGGCTGCACATTCCCCATCCAAACCCACCAACTCCACATAATGAACCTTCAGCTCACCATTACTTCACCTGTTCATTAACTACTGTAAGCCCTAAACTTCCCTACAATGACTAAGAACCACTCCGCATCTTTGGATAATGTTTGGTTTATATAACCAATTGCAGCTCACAGATGATAATTTCATTAGTGCTTCCATATATGAGGGTTTCTAAAAAACATTTTCCTCTTTAACTATAAATTTAGCCCAAACAGGATCCTCATATTTTGACTGTACCTCAGATTTCCAACTGCTTAGCAGCCACTACTCCAACTGGTTTGCACAACCCAAGAATCTCACATATATTCTCAATTCACATAAAATTCACTCAAATAACATCTGGGAAGGAAAAATGGTCAGTGCACACAAAGAAAACCCAGTGCAACTGGGATTATTGCACAGTTGGTGTACGCAGCAGTGTGTGCAATGCATCTTGAACACATCTTGAGCAGACTAGAGACCTTATTTATGCAATGGAGATTCAAAGCTTTCCAGAAGTGCCAGCAACTTGCTGCTCATATGAAGCTTAGTACATTTACAGGAATTTTCACCTGTGAAATTTAGGACAGATTGTGGGCAACTCGATGCAGACAATAAGGAGGCATCTGCCTTAGTGCACAACTCAGAGTTGGAAGGTCTGCTTTTTGTCCACTCATTTTTTCTTTTTTTTTGCTATAGTCAACTTAGACGAATCCCAAATCAACTGTGAATCCTTTCCCTTGAGTTCTTAACTCGCATTACTCATGATACAAAATAGGGGCTTGGAATGAAGACACCTCAAAACGTTGTGCACAGCAGTCTTGAAAAAGCTGAAAATTTGGAGGGTGAGGTAATGGCTATAAACCCCTGATATACCATGATAACACTGCACAGTATTTAATGCTACAAGCTGAGCCCCCTAGCACAGTAAACAAACCAGTGTGTGAAGAGTGGGTCTAAAGAGAGAGACAGATTTACTTACTCTTGCCCCATCGTTGCCAGCTGTACCTTCAGCACCTTTCTCACCTACACCGCCCTACGGAAAATACCCAGAAAGTCCCAGTTATGGCACTGAATGATGAGCAGGTCATACCCTGGGATAACTGCAGTGTTGAGGGACAGGTGATTCTACTTGGGAGGACGGAAATAAACAGACTTACTCTATCGCCCTTAGGGCCAGGTGTTCCAGCAATCCCCCTCTCTCCAGGCATACCCTGCAGGCCTGGTGGGCCTGGATCACCAGGTGTCCCACTAGGGCCTGGGCTTCCCTGGAACAGAGAAAGAACAAGTTGTTGCCTATTCATCTGAGAAGCATCTTTGTCTCAGGGCTGCAGAACATGCTATGTCTCTGCTGAAGTCTCTGGGGTACAGTTTTAAGTAATAATTTTTTCTGAAATTTGGACTTTATTCACATCCAAATACTTTCCTTTTCCCATTGTGTTACTCAGGAAGTTCAACTGTAATACCATAGTTCTTCCAAATATATTAGTATATTTAATCAGTGCATACTGGAGAGGAAAACAGACAAAAAAGAAGCTTGAGCATCTTTCTGCCTTGACCTTGATGCCATATAGGTTTAGAATAGAAAGTAGGTACAGGCAGAAGCTGCCAGGGGCACAGATGCTCATGTCTATTACAGATCTTGTATAACTGGAGGCACTCCCTGCTTGGCGTGACTTTCCTGACCTAATCACATCAGTAGCAGGTACATGCATGCAGGCATGAAGCTTTCAGCATTTTCCTTTAACTGCTTAGCCCTGCCAAGTGTCTTTATGTAAACTGGCATGGCTCGTAAAACACTGCTAGATGGTCTTCTGCAGTTCAGAAAAGGCTTTGCCCAGTTCTATTGTGAATTCTCAACATTTAAGTATGTTGCAAGTTATTAATATCATTATAATTGGAGTAACTTGTGTATCCTTCCTTAAACAAAGGAGACGCCTTTCATATTTGTAATAAAAAAGCTCTTTTACATTCATGCAAATGAGCAGAATTATACATCACATCACTGCAGCAATGCAAATCTGCACTCAGTTTACCTTTGGGCCATCGGGACCATGGCCTCCGGCCATACCCTTTTCCCCCTGGAGTCCTGATGCACCTGGTTCTCCTCTTTCCCCTGGATTGCCACGTTCTCCCTACAAAATGGAAGATTATTATTTATTCACAAGGCAGGGTAGAGTTCTGGTAGACAAAATCCTAAATACACCATATGTGCAGCAGAGCCTGTGAACAAATTCTAGAACTGATCGAATAAAAGCTTTATGTTTTACTGTCATAGGTGAGGGACATATGTTGCTCAGCAAACTAAAATCTCTCATTTCACAGCATAAACCAAACCATTTAGCAGCTAGTACTCAACAACACTTCAGGAGCTACAAAATAATTAACGGCGGTAGATTTTACAGAAACTATCTAAAAACATATCCACATTTACCAACATTTTGTTGGTGGGAAAAAAGGTCAAATACTGACTTTAGCTGTTAAAGTCCATTTTACATATCAACTTCCAACCTCAGAGAACTGTTATGAATGCTCAAACTCTGAAAGAAAACACTTACCCTGGGGCCCAATGGACCAACAGCTCCAGGATCTCCAGGCACACCCTAAGCAGAACAAAACTCAACATTAGAATGAAATCATTTTTCATAACTTTATAGTTATGGAAATTAGAGACAAACATTTTTATTTCCAAAGTACTGTGGATGCAGATGGCCAGTTCTAAATACTATCTGTCTATGACAAGAGGTGATAGTCCATATCAGTCCAAGAACACAGATTACTGTAATTATTTTATGCCAAAGCAGTTCTTGGACAGCTTGCAAACTACATCAGTAAGGTTTTTGAAACAGAGTCGGAAATTCAATTAGAAAGAGGAAAAAAATGTAAAACTACTTTATAAAGTGTATTCTTTTTTAATGTTATGTTACACATAAATTACCTGATCACCTGGCTTTCCTCCCTCACCTGGAGGACCTGGTGGTCCAGGCAAGCCCTGTAAAAAGTAAATAAAATGGTCACTACCATGATAGAAAGTTATGTAAAACTAGATTTAACTAGGACACCAAATTATGAATGTAGCAGTGCACTCAGTACAAGAGAGATCCCCAAGGAAAACAGTTATATTAATATTGCACCAAAGTGTTTCCCCCTCTCTAAATGAGACAGCAGCCCTTCCTTAACATTTGCAGGACATCTCAGCCCTAAAAGTAAAGTTCCCTATAAACAGGTATTGATTTAATTAATGCTTCATTATCAAGACAATTCTTTTGCTCTGTATTTGGAACTTTTTTGAAAAATCTTCAAATTAAAACTGAGTAACATCAAAGGTTTTCTCAAGGGATACAGAGCTGATACGTAAGCCTTTGCCAGTTTGGTTTAGTGCACAGCTGATATAAAGTTATGTATCATTAATTATTCTGAACATCCTTGCCTTAGTTCTGAAGTTGTGTTATGTTATACATCACTTAATTGAATTTCTCCAATTGAAGTTGATAAAGACATGGCTGTTTGTTTTTTAATTCAAAAAAAAGAAAATGAATGCACATACCTGAAACCCTGTAGGACCTGGAGGGCCTTGTTCTCCTCTTTCTCCTGCCAGGCCCTACACAAAAGGAAGTAATAAACAGAAGAGTAACATAGGCAGGCTCCACAATTTTTCTTTTCTCTGAATATGCATATTTTCAATTAGCTATTTGTTTATTACAGATTTTTACTCATCCCAGGACAAGATGGCCTATCTAGAAGATGTAATAAGATGTATATTATTTCTTTAAAATCCTTCCCCTACAGGTTCTCTGGTAACAGGAAAACACTCAGTTCCATTAAAACCAAGAAAACCAGGAAAATGAACTATGAGAATATTTTACTCCTTGCACATCACATTTTTTGTGATGTTTAGTAAAAGGAATTACACTACTATTAAATATATTTTGAATATAAAGCTAGCAATTTTTCAAGGAGAATTTTTTCTTTAAATGTTCTTGGAATTTTTTGCTTGGAATCAACAACTGGCATGCAGGTTGATAAGAACAGAAGCCAAAAGAGCAGTGAATAGATGGAGTGCCAGGCAGGCAGAGAGGTAACAGCTGACTTACTGGTGGGCCAACAGGACCAGAAGGGCCAACTTCACCATCTTTACCAGGGGCTCCCTACATTGAAAGGACAGGGGAAGAAATCTTGTATAGTGAACACACGTAACAGAAAAGCACCATTTTCTGTAATCACTGCAAGGGAACAGCCACACTCACTCTCTGTCCTGGGACACCTGCATTTCCTGCTTCTCCGGGTTTTCCAGGATCGCCCTAAATCGCAGACGTAAAAATGACCGGGTTTAGATATTTTTTTCATCCATTAAAATATACAGAAATGGTTAAACAGGGATTGCCATACTCACACTACTACCCTTTGGCCCAGGAAGGCCCATGCTGCCTGGCTGACCTCTGATTCCTATGGAACCTGCAGGACCTGGACGTCCATCTTCACCAGGAGCACCCTGCAGAGATAAAGGATTTTCCCCATTAAATTCTAAATATATTTAGTCATATGAACTTATTAAGCCCTAGAAAATGCTTGTATATATAAAGAAAATAACATTAACCCGGTTTGGTGCTTCACTCAGTCAAAATGTCTTTAGAGCAGACATAGAAATAGCCATACTGCTGGATGTAACCAAATGCTATGCAATTATTAGAACTGAATCATGTACAAAGGCTTTATTGTGTCCTTAAAGCGACAACTAGAAAAATATTCAATTCAGACACTTAACAATGATGCAGCAGCTGCTAAACCACAGACATTGCTAAACAGACAAAACTAAAAAAACATTGCTGGTACTAATTTTGAAGTTAGGAATGTAAAGTGAGCTATCAAAAGAGAAGATGAGCCCTAATAGATCAAGAATACTCATGTTAGTAACAGCAATTTCAGTGAGGTGGGACTCTTGAATTACTCTGATATTAACTGACAGGACTATTTTTTATGTCACTTACCAAGGGGCCAAGTTTTCCTTCAGGGCCTTGAACACCTGGATTTCCTGTCAAACCCTAAAAACAGGAATAGTATTGGTATTAGGGTTAGGTCTATAATTCTAGAACAATAAAGAAATATAAATAAATCCCAAAGAAATGCTCAGTTACTACCATAGCACAAAATTCTCTACATCAAAGGTCTTCATCCTTATCTTCAATTTACAGCTTCATCCATCACTGTCTTTGATCTGCTTTCTCCCTATTCACCCTTTTCCTTCTTTTACACCTCTTGAGCCACTCACAGGCTCATCTTTATTTCTGCCAGCATTACCCAATGATCTATATCACATTTAACTGCTCCCTTTATCCCCTTTTCCGATATTTTGAATTTTCCTCCAATAATTTTCCTGAAAAAAATCGCCAGGTGATATGCACCACTCAACCTTGTATGTTATCAGTCACCACTTTAATGAAGGTTGGCCTTCAATCCACGTTATCCATGGCAACTGTGCTTTACAAACACACTTCCTTCAGTTGCATTAGCTGTTCTCAATCAGGGCTAGTTCTCCTTTTTCTAAGACAAAACCTGTGCTTTCCAGCAGGGAATAAAGACAGCTCTTTTGGCCTTCAGCCCCACTGAAACCAGTCTGCCCTTGTATAGCAGCATCTAAATTCCCAAATATTCACTGCTGCCTTTTGAAAATGAAAGGTGCCACGGTTTATAGAGTACTGCTATTGGTCCCTTACCCTTGCACCTGGAAGGCCAGGTTCACCAGGGCGCCCAGGATCTCCCTGACCTCCTTTAGGTCCAGAAGATCCTGCTGGACCACGCTCGCCTTGGGCTCCCTAGAAAGACACAAGTGGGCTACGAGTTAACAGCTAGAACAGTGACAGCAGGAGAAGGTTAAATAAAACAGTATCTTCTATTAAGGACCTAGTTTTGCAAACAAAGTTACAAATCATTAATACTTTTATTATTATTAGTTTTCTATTTATTAACTTTTCTCCCCAAAATTATTACTTAAAAGTTGTCTCTTCCTTACAGCAAGTTTACAGAAGCATTTTAGAATCCCGGTGTTTTTACCATGCTAGGAATTTACAAAAGTACTAGAGAAATGCCTACGTGAGTCACTTCCCTGGAAGTGTTAGAGCAGTTAGGAAAGCCGGATAAAGCCATCTGTTTTTAAGGGGTAAGTCTAGAAAAATCACACCACACACAAAAACCAGGCAATTTTTCACAGAGCCACCTCCTACAGAGCAATACATAAAGCAATACAGGAGTAGAACAGGTCAAACCCTTATCTGTGCACATTTCAAAACAATGGGAGCATTAAGTCAGGGACAAGTAAGCAAAGCTGAATATCATGCACTGAAACTGACTTTTCCCAAAAAACTGAAAGTGACTTTTTTTTTTAGTTAAAAAACTAAATTTTTAGAGAATTTTTGTCTCTAAGCATTCAGACCCCCTTTTGGCATTTGTAAATTGGATCGGTCTATTTGCCCAGAAGCAGACATTTTTAACAGAACACTTTCTTTTTATATGTCTGGATGGATGAAAATTTAACAAACGACACAATAAAAGATGGACACTTTAATTTAATTTAATTTACCTTTGGTCCAGGCAAGCCATCAGAACCTGGAAAACCACGGTTACCAGGAGCACCCTAGGAAAAGCAGGAGATACGAGACAATTACGTAAATTTTTACATAGCTTATTACAAATAAAGGACCAGATTTATGGTTTGAGGGTTTAGTTAATTTCCTCACATTTTCTTACTTCAGTACTTAAATGGTGGGCGCGGGGGGGAAGGGGGTTATGACTTAAGAGTGGTAAAAATATCAGTGTCCCGGTAATGCATGCTGGACAGCTCCTTCTCTGTCAACAGCCTCATTGAAAGCAAGATGAGCAGTTGCACAGGTGTAGGAAAAGTCTGCAGATGAGCTTGTCCTATCTCCATCCTTTCTCCTGTGTACTGAACCTCCACATAAGTGTCCGGTGTAAAATAATAACACACAGTATTAACTACTGCTAGGCAAATAAGGTTTCACTACATCCACAATAAAGCTGTAGGAATATCCATGAGTAGGTCAAAAGGTTTTTCAGCTTTGCACTGCATGTCTTAAAACATAGTATCCCTCTAGGCTGCTTACCCTCTCTCCAACAGGACCTGGTGGACCTACTGACCCTGGATCACCTCGAGGACCCCTTTTCCCTTCTTCACCTATGGGGCCAATGGGACCCTGGGGACCTTGTGGGCCCTAGTGAGAATAAAATGTAATTTAAAAAAACATTGTTAAGCTCACCATTTCTCAGGCATATTAAAACACACTGTCTTCTGAACATTATAAGCTATTTTTCCAAATAAAGGAGAAAAAAAAATAGTTAATTTTTGGATCAGTTAAAAAATAATAGCTTTTCAGCATCTGCTTTTCTCTTTTACAATGTTTATAATCTAATAAATTGTAATTCTGCAGTTGGGCTGTACATGGCTTCTTATAATCACCCGCAATAATTTTTATTTGGTCAAACTGCAAAGGAGTCAAAATTCAGTGAGACTCTAATAGAAATTTTCAAACAAGAAGACAGTGGTAAAGAAACTACTACTCCAACCTCTACATTTTTGTCAGTTATTACATGATCACTTAACTGGTGAGAAAGAAAAGCCAAAGACTAGTTGACAAACCAACTCAAACTCTGCAGAGTCAGTTTTCTCCCAAAAGTTACACAGTTATAAGCCTCTGTGTTTCCTCTTCATCTTATAAAGCATATGGAGACTTACAGGTTCACCTTTGGGTCCTGCCTCTCCCTTGAAACCTGGGACACCAGGGTCTCCCTGAAAACAAACACATGAATAGCACCAGTAAAGTTAGAAGTCCACATGAAGCAGTTCATCATTTTGTATCATGCCATGAAACAGAGAAACATTCCTAGTTCAGTCACTAATTGTAGGCAATATAATAGGGTGCTTATAATGGTTTGTCTTTATCCTTATTACGCTTGCTTATTATGATGTTATCAAGACAAAAACTTAAATACATCTCTTTTCCCAGGTTTATAAAAACACACTTCTCTCTCACTTCTATAAGAAAGAAGTAATGGTATTTTGGACATACAGAAGATTCCCAGGATCTGAGACTCAGCATTCTCCCTGGCATGCTACTGCTGTGTTTAAAGGAAGCCCACTGCTCATCACTGCTTAATTCCATGGAGTGACACGTGTGCCAGCCATTACAATTCCCGAAGACACAAAGACCCCATTACCGGCTGGCCTCGGATCCCGGGGGGGCCAGTACTGCCCTGTGGTCCTGGGGAACCAGGGGGGCCTGATAAACCAGGGGGGCCTCCAGTGCCTGGAGATCCCTACAAATACAAACAACAAGCACAGTAAGGAAACTCCAGCAAAATAAGGAAATAAAAGAAATTAACCTATACAATTTCTTCAGCAGGAAATATGATTACTTACAGTGGGGCCCTTTGCACCGGGGGAACCATCTGTCCCTTCAGCACCCTGAAGATAAGGTACCAATCGTTAAAAATCATTTTAATGACAAGGGCATCAACTAAAAAAGCAGAAGATAGTTATTTTATCCACTTTACAAGACCAGAAAATAAAGGCTGCTGAATAAACACAGCAACATATGCAAACACTAAAAAGGGCAATAAAGCAGGCAATTCAATGTGATTTTTGATGTTCAAGATCTTATCTTTATGCTCAAGTTTTAAAGTACTTTGAGGATTGAGACTGTATCAAGCTGTGTAACTGTCAGTTTTCCAACTTGTAATAAAATAACAAATAGTTATCAATACAATTAGCACAAAACAAAGGAATAAGACCTCTTTTCCTTGGGAAAAAAGGTAATTTGAGTAAAACTCATTGTCAGGTAGGACACTAAAAACCCCCCTAAGCAGGTGAAAATGCATAAGCTGAGCACTGAGGAATTCAATTCAATGTACTTACAGGAAGACCCTGTGACCCAGCTGGTCCCTGAGGACCCGTTTCACCTCTTTGTCCTTGGGGACCTTCAGGACCACGAGGTCCAGTTGGACCTGCTTCACCCTAAGATTCCACATGAGAAAACAACTGGAGATTATTTTGGTCTAAAAAGCAGCGCTATAAAGTAACTCAGGAGGAATACTGATCTTATAACAGAAAAACAATTATTGTTTGAAATAGTTTATTACCCTGAAAATACGATTTTACTTACCTAATTTTGCTTTTATTACTTCTAGGTGAATGCAAACATTAAAAGTATAGATGAGATTTTTTTCTTAATGTATACAAGACAAGGAAACTCTCTGCAGAAAAGCAGCACTATCCAGGAGTCCAAATCAGATCAAGAACAGACTTGTCTTTTAAAAATCCCACTATGTGTAATTACTATCTGTAATTTTACAAGCTTTTTTACCTTCATTAACAGCAAGGCTCAAGACTTAGATATGATAACACATCTGGGATTGGTTGCTTCGGGTTTTTTTCTTTGCACAGTACAGATGAACTCACTGTTACAGCACTCTATAAAGTATCCAATCTCTGTAAGATTAGATTGGACGATAAAAAATTCTTCCCGGCATCTTCTTTGAATTTTAATTTTATATAGGAAGTCTGTCTTTTGGAACTGATGGCTGTTAATATCAGTATCACATCTTCATTGTATAATCTGCTGAGATTTTATGAGTTCAAAGCAACTATTTCGATTTTACATCATCTGATGGTCAAACTTGAAGGTAGCTTCTCCTTTTCAAAAGCTAAAATTGATTCATCATGTGACAGCTTTTTCAAACATTTACTTAGATAAAATCATGCTGAGCCATACTAAAACATTTTATGACATGCACTACAAGGACTATCATTTAACTGTACACTCATCTTGTCTAGCCTGTGCTTTTTCCAAGAAAGGTTGGAGGAGATGATTCCAGAGGTCCCCTTCCAACCTCCTATTCTATGACTCTATGATTAAGTTGATACTGTTACTAAGACTCATTTCCAAACAGCTTCATGAATGTTGCCAGCTTCACAACAACACAAAACATCTGCTGAACTTGGCTACCTGACCAATGGCGAGTTTTGCCTTGTATAACATTTCCTTATCATGCATTAGGAGTCTAAAGAAACAAAGAGGAGCAGCTGGGTGGAGGGCATGTATAAGAAGTAAAAGGAAGCTGTATGAGTTGTCTTTTCTATCTTTGAAGACATTGTCTCAAGGCTAAGAAGAAAAAGAAACCTGAGCACTTTTTTGAAAAGCAAGAGAGGGAAGTGCCATAAAGACAGCGCTGAAGCCAATGAAAGTTTTTCATTTCACATCACTCCAAGCCACAAAAGGTAGTAATTGTAATGTGCTCTGCTGTGATGAACTGTAGCACATCTCTGTTGGGGTTCAGGCATTTCCCTTACCAGTCCAGATCATCGCAAAAAGTGTTCTTGGCCAAAACTAGCAGTTTCAGCACTGGAAGGTCCTGCCTCCATATTGTCTTACACTTGCCCTCACAATCTCACTTCTAACAATGTATCTTGCAATTCTCTGAATATACTGGACAAGATTCCTGAAGCACAGCATGACAGTCATCTTATAACCACCCCCTGACATGAGCAAAAGGGAAAGCAAAGTATCTTAACAGTGGTGAATTGCAATTGCTTCCTTTGACTTTGGGTTTTATCTTCTGTCTGAAGGTCTTGACTAAGACTGATTTCACAGCAGCTCCTGGGGGTCTGTACGCACATCAGTCTGAGCTCTGTGTAGTCTAGCCCACAGTTTTAGTTGCGTGTTGCTGACATTTTAAAAAGATAAAAAAAAAAATTAATTTTATTTTTTACCTTTACACCAGGAATACCAGGAAAACCTGGAGAGCCGGTTATGCCAAGTGGACCCTATAAAAGACAGACACACAAAGCTGTAATTCAGTGGTTTAGATCACACAGATTAGTATCTCATCACTGGGTAAACGTGGGTCTAGGATTACATGTATTTTTTGGTCATAAAACATTTGTTTATAACAAAACCAAAATAACTATAAATATCAGGTTTTTAAGTGACACATATAATTTATGGAATTGTGGTGCAGTTCTTTAATAATATGTTTGCTGACTTTAGCAAAGCTACACCTCTTCATTCAGCTATTAATGCCCAAATTGCAACATACATAATTCACAGTTAACAATTATAGGAATTAAGACTCCTAAATTCACAGGCAAACTCATTTGCAATCTGTAAAACACAGATCTTGTATCAAAATTTCAGGGCTAAAGAGACAGAGATGTTTCCATTTCCATAATGCCTCTTGTTCTGAACAAGACATTAGACAGAAAAACTTTCTACTGTATTCCAAAGTCTCTGGATGGCGGCACACCGTGGTTGTTAATACTCACTGCAACGCTGTTCCCAGATAATTCCTCTTTATTTTTTCCTGATTTTCTGTCTTTTTGTAAAATATGAATTATACTGAGAAAAAGCGTTCTATGTAGTAAAGCTCTCCTGACAAATTGAATCAGAACAATCTGTCCCATTGAGCATTAATTAATTAATTACAGACAACGCTTCTGCTGTGACCTGCACTGGATTCCTACGGAACTGATGTAACAACAGCTCACCAAGTATATTTTTGAAAACCTATGTCCCAGTTTATTGGATCACAAATAATGTCTGCCAAATCTCTCTCTTGCTGCAGGGAGAGTTCCAGGATTATGGTGTAGCATTGCACTGCCCCAAACAACAACACATTTCATTAACACTTTCTCCAAAGAGAAACATGTGCATTAAGGACGAGTAACTCCCTTGTGACACTACGTGGGATTTTCCAAAAATATTAGCCAACCACTTATCATGTCCAGTGAAGCTGAGCTCACATTTTATGTCAAAGAAAAATTACACGCTTCACGTAAAACCTCACAGCTTGCAACCCAGCTTTTCTGAACTTTATATTGAAATACTGAAAAAAAATCTTTTCTTTGTTTTAAAGTTTCTTATAACAACTTACCTTTCCTTCATGATACACTAAATAATTGGGTTTTGTACATTTTAGATACTCATTTTTTGAGCTTCTATTACAGTTAATTATTTCTTGATGAATTTTTTAATAAAACAGCCTGTTCATTAAGATGACACAGGCAAATGAATTTTTCTCAGAATTCAGTCACAAGTAAATATAAAGTATGCACAGAAGGAAATTCTAAATGCAGGCAGGGGTTGTTTAGGGTTTTGAGGCTGGTTTTTTTGGTGCAGTGCTCTTGGGGTATTTGTTTGTTGGCTTTTGTGTGCGGTTCGTTGGTTTTTTCTAAGCTGAGCATCACAAAATGGTAAAGGCTGACTACATCAATGGATAGAAGCTGTCACCCATATCCTACGAGTAATGCTTTCAAAAAAAAGGCAAACATAAATACCACATTTTTAAAGTGGAAGCTGGCCTTGCACAAATAGTACAAAATCATCACTAGTTTTCACACGCAAAAGCAACACAAAATTAACTGTGTGGGAATAATCCCTGACTCAAGTGAATTCACACAAATGTATATCACAAATGCAGTGTGAGATTGGACTGTAGGATCAAAACCAACCTCTTTTGCTACCCTGACACTCTGAGTGGAAGCAGCCACGTCTCCCTGTGCAGCCCTGTTGCCGTGGTGGGAGAACTTCAACAGCCGTGCAGGCCAGGCTTTCTCAGCTCGGCACACATTCAGACACAGACTTCTGGTCCTTCAGCTCAAAAAGTGACTGTCCCTAATTAAAAGGCTCTTTTGCACAGTTGCTAATGGAACAATTGCAGGGAGCAAACTGTGCTGTCAGTGAGTGCCTTTCTTTGCTGACAACGGGTACAGCCTCATTTGCCAACTTGCATGCGAGGGAAGATAGCATGCCATTATAAACCGCTTTAGATTGCAGTGCATGCACTTGAGACACTTCCCTCCCTACCACACGGACTCCATACGAGCAGCAGCACATCACCTCCCCAGGAGGTGCTATGGCCCACTCCTCTGCAAATTAAAAACTTTAGATGAAGTAAACCACAGAGGACAATTTTGCAGAGGACAGCACTGAAACTAAAATGAGTAGAACTAGGAATCATTCTCAGATAATTAATTCCAGATGCACTTAACTGATACCAGCAACTGCCAACATTTTCTTTTTTTTCAGTAGTGTCAGAAGGCAAGTGGAAATATGAAGTGAAAAAGTAGGTGATTGAGAACCAATCACTTACCATTGGGCCTGGCTTCCCAGGCATACCATGCTGGCCACGTCCACCCTAGACAGGAAAATAGAAAACACAGAATATTTGTAAGACCTAGACCTACTTTTTAATTACTTATTGTCAGCATTTATGATAAAACAATATATACTAAAACGATTGAAGAAATGCTGGATTGCACATTCCTCCAAACAGTCATGGAAAATGTCTGGAAGAAATTATGCTCCAATTCAAGTTAATGAATTTCTCTATTTTCAGAAAGGACAATATTTTGAGAGTGTCATTGTGTGGGCCACATGACATAAGTGGAGCACAGAAAAGTTGGGGGAGAAATGCCAGAAAAACAAAACTTGACACTGGACATAAAAGCAGCAGGATGAAACTTCTAACTCAAATATGATCTCATGCCAAGGATAATCCCTCTTTTTGCTGAAAATCAAAGTATTTTTAAGAAGATAGCCTTATTATCTGGAATTAAGTTTTTAGATTTCATCTAAATTGAAATCTGAATTGAAAGACTTCACCTAAATGTCCATTTTTAACCTTTTCCCAGACACACTGAAACATATTATTTCATTTTATATAATTTCTGCTGAAAAGAACCTCTCACAAGAAATTCCACAGAAACATAGAAGACATTTTTATAGCCCAGAAAATTGTACTGTGAGGGTATTTGGACTCATGGGCAGCTCTGCTATGAGCAATTACCATACAGTAACCATTCTCATTTTTAAACTGTTTTTAACTTCTAAAATTTATAGTAAAGATCTCACCCCACAAAACTGCTCAGCCCTAACTTTCTTACGCTACAGCAGAATTCACCACAGAAGTGACTAGCAAGTCACATTAACAAACACTTTCAGGCTCAGGGATTTAAATTTAAGTAAAACAGGAGAGGAATTACAAGCAAGAAGGAAGATTCTACTTACAGGGGCACCCTGTGGTCCAATTCGTCCTCTTTCTCCTGGCATTCCCCGAGGTCCCTTGAAGAAAGAACAAAAAGTGCATTATTCAGGAAGTCATCATGTCAGAATAATAAAAAAGGTTGGTTTTTTTCACTCCTGCAGGTGTAGCTTATCTTGTCTTATAGCAGGAAAGAAGTAGCAGCTCATATAAACCCTTACAGCCTCACAAGTATGTCCAGTAGAAATTTAATAAATTGTTTAATTTCTCTTTTTCCATTCCAACAGTATTTCCAGTTTTAAACACACTAGAATAAATTCTGTATATACTCACCAGTGACAATAATGCAACTTCCTTCACTAAATCTCATTCACAAATTAGATTCCACTTCAGGGATATTGCATTCCACACACAACATAGTGCTTCACAGAGATGCCATTATCTGATATCAGAAAGAGGCTTTACTTCCAGAAGCACTGCTGAGAGTCAATTTTTGTCATGTAACACTACTCACACATATTCAGTTGTCCAAAACCACATCTGAATGAAGATTACTCTGAGAAAAAGTTTCTCCATTTCACTTCCAGGTCATGCATACTTATCCTCACTGTAACCTCCAAAATCCTCTGTCCATGGTTTTCTTACCTAGTTTACTCCTGATCTAAATTATTCCAGTTCTATCTCAGAGCAACCTAAGCCAGTTTTTCTCAGGTTGAAATCACGCCCTATGAGGCATCAACATGTAAAAAAGAAAATACAATCACCCTACACCTACATGAGTTGGGAAACAAGCACCACACCTACAGCCAAGTCTCTGTTGAGCCTTCTGATTTATCATTATTACCTATGTCTGTGAATGGAGGGGAGTAACAGCTTACAGTGGACCAAATTCACCGTCA
Source organism: Dryoscopus gambensis (assembly GCA_013389985.1). Lineage (NCBI taxonomy): Eukaryota > Metazoa > Chordata > Aves > Passeriformes > Malaconotidae > Dryoscopus > Dryoscopus gambensis. Next base: position 138,423 of record WEIT01021946.1, read on the forward strand.
GAGTAATAGAAAACAAAGCCTTCATGAAAAGAAAGTTCAGCTCCATGAGCTCCAATACAGGCATCAACCCCCTGAAATTTCCCCTGGCAATAGTATTTACAATCACTTCTGCAATACCCAGCGTGTGCGACACTCACTAGAGGACCTGTTGGACCCATGGCTCCAGTTGGTCCGGACTCTCCCTGGAAAAGGAAATGAAATGACACAATTAGAGAAATGGGTGAAAGGAAAATGGAATCACATCTCACCCCTGTCCTCTGTGCTTATGTTGGACCTCAGGGCAGATTGGCACCAGTACCTGTGTGCATCACACATGGCAAGGACACTGCTCCCCATGCTGACAGAGATGCCATGTTTGTGTGTTCTCTGCCAAGACAGCTGCTGTTGTTGCCTCCACAGAAAGTGGCAGGCAATCTTGGGAAAGAAATCTTTTCTTACACAAACTCTCCTTAACTGCTAATCTCACTTTAAATTTAGACTTTGGAAGATTCACTTCATTTACTATGTTTCTAATCTAAAGGAATAGTTTTGTCCCACATTGAATTATCACCTACGCCAGGCCAAAAATGTTTCAGCAACAGCACTGATGAAAGTGGAAAAGCTCAAAAAAAGCGTTCTATGCTCTTTTAAAACATCTTTTAACCTATCTTGAAAAGACTGACTCCAGCTGTCTATCCTGTGTTATCACTGCTTTGATCTGAAGTTGTAAGGGTGGTGCAGTACCAGTGGGGATCAAAAATTCTAAGCGAACAAACTAATAGAATAGTCAGTTTGATAAAATATGTCCCCTCTCCTCTCCAATGCCTGTTTCTTTTAAGCCAATCTCTCATAATTCAAAAGAGGAGAGTCATGTTTTAGTTATGGATTGCTTTATTTGATTATATCACAAAATGTTCAACTTGGTCACAAAGAGCCAACGGGAACCACGAACTGTCCAAGTGGAGAACTGCAGGATGTGCATGGACCCTTTGTTAACAGACTCTGCTGTCGTCAGCATTACACACATGTCACAAATGGAGCACTCAGCTTACCCAGTGATCCCTTGCAGGGCTAAAGCAGCCCCAGTTGAAGTTGGGACTGGCACTACTGAACTCTCTCCCCATATAAAGGCCAGACAGGGTACAAAGCAGTGTTCAAAAGATCTCCCACCTTTCATGATTTTGATATTACAGAAAATATGCTTAACCATTTAGTGGTTTGGGCCATGAAAATACCTTTGCTCCAGCTGCTCCAATTTCACCTTTTGGACCATCAAGTCCTTTCAATCCCTGTAAGTTACAAAAATATGAAGAAATTGTATTTATATA